>PVIU01025638.1:0-23375 GCA_004026605.1 Ondatra zibethicus
CAGCGAGCATGAACTGACCACACCCCATCTGCAGCGAGCATGAACTGACCACACCACATCTGCAGCGAGCATGAACTGACCACACCCCATCTGCAGCGAGCATGAACTGACCACACCACATCTGCAGCGAGCATGAACTGACCACACCCCATCTACAGCGATCATGAACTCACCACACCCCATCTACAGCGAGCATGAACTGGCCACATCCAGAGTGGTCTTACCCCTTCAGTTATATCTCTTAGAAAATACCCTCCCAGATATCCCAGAGGTGTGTTTCCATGTCGATTCTGAATCTAGCCAGGTTAATCATCATAAGTGGTGAGTGCATGGACCCCCTCATCTTACTAACTGAGAGCTAGTCACAGCTACAAGTTGACTCAGAGTTATGTCATTATTGCTGTCTGTTCCAAGCTTATTTGTCTTTTTTTAGGTTAATGGTCAACTATCTAATTTCTTTCAGTGGTGGCACATTTAGTAAGCTTTTAAAAGGGGGAATCTTAGCTAGGCTGTGGCAGCACACACACCTTTAATTCCAGCATTCAGAGGCAGAGCAAGCAGATTTCTATGAGTTCCAGGCTAGCCTGGTCTACAGAGCTAGTTCTAAGAAAACCAGGGCTACATAAAGAAACCCTGTCTTAAACTAAAGAAACAAACAAACAAAAAACAAAAGGAAAGGGGGATTTTTCTATCTTATATTTCCCAAACTGGTCGCAAATGATCCTCTTGCCTCAGCCTCTCGGGCTACAGGTATGTGTCAGCGTGCCTAGGTTATTGGTTATTTTCAAGGTCTACACATTGATTTGTTACTCTTAAAGACTCCTAATTTTGATTGGATTTAGCCTGTGTCACTAAGAATGCTTGTCACAAAACAGTTGTATAGGTAAATATTCAGTGCGAGCACCAACAAGCAGGGACCTTCCTCTATTCTCTGTGTTTAGTACCGTGTTGGATACATAGCAATACTCAGAAGTTATTTAGTGAGTGTGGATTGGAGGTATCCAACCACTGAAAACTGTTGTTGCTGCTTCATTCATTCAGTTTGCATGTATAGTGTTTGAAGAATACATGTAGTCACAGTAGTTCAATATTTCACATTTTATAATTAGGTGATGGTCATTATAGTTTCTAATATTGTGATTTTTAGAAAGTATCTTTTGTTTTCAGAGAATCTCTTCATCATTGAGATTGTCTCTCCTTCCTTCCTTCCCTTCCTCCCTCCTTCCTTCCTTCCTTTTGACAAGGTTTCTCTGTGTAGCCCTGGCTGTCCCTGCTACTCATTCTGTAGACCAGGTTGGCCTTGAACTCAGAGATCCCCTGGGGTTACAAGTGTGCACCACCACTGCCCATCTGAGATTTTCTTCACTGAGACATGAAATGTCTCCCTAACTGAATGATAATCTCTTACATTTATAAGTCATCTTTATTTATTCACTTTTTTGATTATTTTATTAAAATAGATTATTTTCTCACATATATCCTAATTACTGTTTCCTCTCCCTCTACTCTTCCCCTTTCATCTTCCCTTCCCTTCCCATCTGAATCCACTCCCTTTCTGCCTCTTTGAAAGAATTGGCTTCTAAGAGATAATAATAAAATATCACAAAGTAAAATATGATACGACAAAACAAAGCTAACACATCAGAATTGGACAAGACAAACAGAAGGAAAAGAGCCCAAGAGAAGGCACAAGAATCATACACCCACTCGTTTTCCCACTCAGGAATCCCATAAAAACACTAAACTGGAAGCCGTATATGTACATGTGTATATATGAATGACCCAGTGCAGACCTGGGCAGTCTCTGTGCATGCTGCTCAGTCTGTGAGTTCATATGAGTCTTGCTAATGCTGATTTGTTTTCTTGGTGTCCTCTGTTTCCTCTGGCTCTTACATTCTTTCTGCTGCCTCTTCATCAGGGTTCCCTGAGCCCTGAGAGGAGGAATTTGTTGGAGAAATCCCATTTAGAGTTGAGTGTTCCAAGTGCGTTCACTTTTATAGAACATTTTTATAATTGTCAGTTTGTTTTCATGTTTTAGTGTTTGATTCTTACTATAGTACTGTGAAGTCATAGTTTCTCAACACTCCCTCGCAGTTGTTTGCTTCATCCTTTTTTTAGATTTATTTTTATTTTATCTTTATATATGCGTGCCTGCATGTATGTATGTGCATCACATATATGCCTGGTGCCCTCAGAGGTCAAAAGAGGGCATTGGATCCCTTGGAACTGTGTACAGGTAGTTTCACGCTGCCATGTGGGTGCTGCGAACTGAACCTGGGTCCTCTGCAAGAACAGCCAGTGCTCTTAACTGCTGAGCCATCTCTCCAGGTCCCATCTTCATTCTTTTTTTAAAATAATTTTTTTTCCTTTATAGATAATAGGAATCAAAATTTCCACTTTCTCCCCTCCTCCCACTTCCCTCCCGTTCCCCACTCATTCTTCCCCCATCCCCCTCCAGTCCTAAGAGAGGGCAGGGTACCTTGCCCTGTGGGAAGTCCAAGGCCCTGCTCCCTACATCCAGGCTTAGGAAGGTATGCATCCAAATAGAATAGGACCCCCAAAAGCCAGTACGTGCAGTAGAGACAAATCCCAGTGCCATTATCATTGGCTTCTCAGTCTGCCTAAATTGTAAGCCACATTCAGAGGGTCCAGTTTGATCCGATGCTCGTTCAGTCCCAGTCCAGCTGGATTTGGTGAGCTCCCATTAGAGCTGTCTCAGTGGGTGGACCAACCCCTCGTGGTCCTGACTTCCTTGCTCATATTCTCCCTCCTTCTGCTCTTCAGCTGGATCTTGGGAGCTCAGTCCAGTGCTCCCATGTGGGTCTCTGCCTCTATCTCCATCTCTCGCCGGACCAAGGTTCTATGGTGATATTCAAGAAAGTCATCAGTCTGACTACGGGACAAGGCCAGTTCAGTCACCCTCTCCTCCACTGCCCAGGGTTCTAGCTGGGGTCATCCCTGTGGACATCTGGGAACCCCTCTAGAGTCAAGCCTCTTGCCAACCGCACAATGCCTCCCTTAATTAAGATATCTTCTTCCCTGCTCCCATATCTGTCCTTCCTCCATTTCAACCATCCCACTCCCCAAAGCTCTCCCCAACCCTTCCCTTCTCCCTTCTCTCCCCCTTTCCCCCTCCCCCTACCCCACTCCCACCCTCATGCTCCCAACTTTTGCCTGGCGATCTTGTCTGCTTCCAGTTTCCAGGAGGATCTATATATATGTTTTTCTTTGGGTTCACCTTATTACTTAGGTTCTCTAGGATCGCGAACTATAGGCTCAATATCTTTTGTTTATGGCTAGAATCCACTAATGAGTGAGTACATACCATATTCATATTTTTGGGTCTGGGTTATCTCACTCAGGATAATGTTTTCTATTTCCATCCATTTGCATGCAAAATTCAAGATGTCATTGTTTTTTTACCACTGAGTAGTACTCTAATGTGTAGATGTGCCACACTTTCTTTATCCATTCTTCCATTGAGGGCATCTAGGTTGTTTCCAGGTTCTGGCTATTACAAATAATGCTGCTATGAACATAGTTGAACAAATGCTTTTGTAGTATGATTGGGCATCTCTTGGATATATTGCTGGATCCTGAGGTAGGTTGATTCCCAAAACCGCCACACTGATTTCCAAAGTGGTTGCACAAGTTTGCATTCCCACCAGCAATGGATGAGTGTTCCCTTTACTCCACATCTTCTCCAGCATAGGTTATCATTGGTGTTTTTGATTTTAGCCATTCTGACTGGTGTAAGATGGTATCTCAAAGTTGTTTTGATTTGCATTTCCCTGATTGCTAAGGAAGTTGAACATGACCTTAAGTATCTTTTGGCCATTTGAACTTCTTCTGTTGAGAATTCTCTGTTCAATTCAGTACCCCATTTTTTTAATTGGGTTATTTAGAATTTTAAGGTCTAGTTTCTTGAGTTCTTTATATATTTTGGAGATCAGACCTTTGATGTGGGGTTGGTGAAGATCTTTTCCCATTCAATAGGTTGCCCTTTTGTCTTAATGACTGTGTCATTTGCTTTACAGAAGCTACGCAGTTTCGGGGAGTGTCCCATTTATTAATTGTTTCTCTCAGTGTCTGTGCTGCTGGGGTTATATTTAGGAAGTGGTTCCCTGTGCCAATGCATTCAAGTGTACTTCCCACTTTCTCTTTTATAGGGTTCAGTGTGGTCGGATTTATATTGAGGTCTTTAATCCATTTGGACTTGAGTTTTGTGCATGGTGGTAGATATGGATCTATTTTCATTCTTCTACAGGTTGACATCCACTTATGCCAGCACCATTTGTTAAAGATGCTTTCTTTCTTCCATTGTATAATTTTAGCTTCTTTGTCAAAAATCAGGTGTTCATAGGTTTGTGGATTAATATCTGGGTCTTCAATTCTATTCCATTGGTCAACGTCTCTGTTTTTATACCAATAACAAGCTGTTTTCATTACTGTGGCTCTATAATAGAGTTTGATGTCAGGGATGGTAATGCCTCTGGAAGTTCCTTTATTGTATAGGATTGTTTTGGCTATCCTGGGTTTTTTGTTTTTCCATATAAAGTTGATTATTGTTCTCTCAAGGTCTGTGAAGAATTTTGTTGGGATTTTGATGGGGTTTGCATTGAATCTATAGATTGCCTTTGGTAGAATTGCCATTTTTACTATGTTGATCCTACCAATCCAAGAACATGGGAGATCCTTCCATTTTCTGATATCCTTTTCAATTTCTTTCTTCAAAGACTTAAAGTTCTTGTCAAATAGATCTTTCACTTCCTTGGTTAGCGTTACCCAAAGATACTTTATGCTATTTGTAGCTATTGTGAAAGGTGATGTTTCTCTGATTTCCCTCTCTGCTTCTTTATCCTTTGTGTATAGAAGGGCTACTGATTTTTTTGAGTTGATCTTGTATCCTGCCACATCACTGAAGGTATTTATCAGCTGTAAGAGTTCTCTGGTAGAGTTTTTGGGGTCAATTATGTACACTATCATATCATCTGCAAATAACGAAGGTTTGACTTCTTCCTTTCCAATGTGAATCCCCTTGATCTCCTTATGTTGTCTTATTGCTATTGCTAGAACTTCAAGCACTATATTGAAGAGATATGGAGAGAGTGGACAGCCTTGTCTTGTTCCTGATTTTAGTGGAATTGCTTTGAGTTTCTCTACATTCAATTTGATGTTGGCTGTTGGCTTGCTGTATATTGCTTTTATTATATTTAGATATGATCCTTGTATCCCTAATCTCTCTAAGACCTTTATCATAAAGGGGTGTTGAATTTTGTCAAATGCTTTTTCAGCATCTAATGAAATGATCATATGTTTTTTTCTTTCAGTTTATTTATATGATGGGTTACATTGATAGATTTTCATATGTTGAACCAGCCCTGCATCTCTGGGATGAAGCCTACTTGATCATAATTGATGATTTTTTTGATGTGTTCTTGGATTCGGTTTGCCAGTATTTTATTGAGAATTTTTGCGTCGATGTTCATGAGTGAGATTGGTCTGTAATTCTCTTTCTTGGTTGAGTCTTTGTGTGGTTTTGGTATCAGGGTAACTGTAGCTTCATAAAAAGAGTTTGGCAATGACTCTTCTGTTTCTATTATGTGAAGCACATTAAGGAGTATAGGTATTAGCTCTTCTTGGGAGGTCTGGTAGAATTCTGCACTAAAACCATCCGGTCCTGGCCTTTTTTTAGTTGGAAGGTTTTTGACAACAGCTTTTATTTCCTCACGACTTATAGGTCTATTTAAATTGTTCACCTGCTCTTGATTTAATTTTGGTATATGGTATTTATCTAAAAAAAATCCATTTCTTTTACATTTTCCAATTTTGTGGAGTATAGGCTTTTGTAGTAAGATCTAATGATTCTCCGAATTTCCTGTGTCTGTTGTTATGTCCCCCTTTTCATTTCTGATCTTGTCAATTTGAGTGTTCTCTCTCTGCCTTTTGATTAGTTTGGATAGGGGTTTGTTAATCTTGTTGATTTTTCTCAAAGAACCAGCTCTTTGTTTCATTAATTCTTTGGATTGTTTTCTGTGTTTCTATTTTGTTGATTTCAGCCCTCAGTTTGATTATTTCCAGTCTTCTACTCCTCCTGGGTGAGTCTGCTTCTTTTTTTTCTAGAGCTTTCAGGTGTGCTGTTAAGTCTCTAATGTGAGCTTTCTCCGTTTTCTTTATGTGGGCACTAAGTGCTATGAACTTTCCTCTTAGGACTGCTTTCATAGTGTCCCATAGATTTGGGTATGTTGTGTCTTCATTTTCATTGAATTCAAGGAAGGCTTTAATTTCTTTTTTATTTCTTCCTTGACCCAGGGGTGGTTCAGTAGTTGACTGTTCAGTTTCCATGAGTTTGTAGGCTTTCTCGGGGTGGAATTGTTGTTAAATTCTAGCTTTACTCTGTGGTGATCCGTTAAGACACAGGTGGTTACTCCAATTTTTTTGTATCTGTGGATGTTTGCTTTGTTACCGAGTATGTGATCAATTTTTAAGAAGGTTCCATGAGGTGCTGAGAAGAAGGTATATTTTATCCTGTTTGGGTGGAATGTTCTATAGGTGTCTGTTAAGTCCATTTGATGCATTACATCTGTTAGTTCTCTTATTTCACTGTTAAGTTTCTGTCTGGTTGACCTGCCCATTGGTGAGAGGAGTGTTGAAATCTCCTACTCTTAGTGTGTGGGGTTTGATGTATGATTGTTCTAGTAAAGTTTCTTTTACATATGTGGGTGCTTTTATATTGGGGCATAGATATTCAGGATTGAGACTTCATCTTGATGAATTGTTCCTGTTATGAGTATAAAGTGTCCTTCTCCATGTCTTCTGACTGATTTTAGTTTGAAATCAATTTTGTTAGATATTAGTATAGCCATACCCGCTTGTTTCTTATGTCCGTTTGCTTGGAAAATCTTTTCCCAACCCTGTACTCTGAGGTAGTGTCTGTCTTGGAGGTTGAGGTGTGTGTTTCTTGTAAACAGCAGGATGTTGGATCCTGTTTTCGTATCCATTCTCTTAACCTGTGCCTTTTTATAGGTGAATTGAGTCCATTGATATTAAGCGATATTATTGACCATTGGTTGTTAACTCCGGTTATTTTTTTGGTGGTAGTGTTTGTGCATTTCCCTTCTTTGAGTTGTGTTGGTGGAGGGTTGCCAGATGTCTGTGCTATTGTGGTTGTTGTTGGCTTCCTTGGGTTGAGGTTTTCCTTCTAGTACTTTCTGTAAGGCTGGGTTGTAGATACGTATTGTTTAAATCTGTTTTTGTCATGGAATATCTTGTTTTCTCCATCGATGGTGAAAGAAAGCTTTGCTGGGTAAAGTAGTGTAGGCTTGCATCCATAGTCTCTTAGTCTGCAGCACATCTATCCAAGGCTTTCATGGTTCTGACTTCTCAATGGAAACCATGCGTAATTCTGATAGGTTTACCTTTGTATGTTACTTGCCCTTTTTCCTTTGTAGCTCTTAATATTCTTTCTTTATTTTGTGTGTTTTGTGTTTTGATTATTATATGGCGAGGGGTTGTTTTTCTTTTTTTTTTTGATGTAGTCTATTTGGTGTTCTGTAAGCTTCTTCTACATTCATAGGAATATCCTTCTTTAGGTTGGGAAAGTTTTCCTCTATAATTTTGTTGAATATATTTTCTGGGCCTTTGAGCTGGAATTCTTCTCCTTCTTCTACCCCTATTATTCTTAGGTTTGGTCTTTACATGGTGTCCCAGATTTCCTGGATGTTTTGTGTTAAGAATTTGTTGGATTTGCTGTTTTCTTTGATCAATAAGTCTATTTTCTCTATTGTATCCTTAGCGCCTGAGATTCTTTCTTCTATCTATTGTATTCTGTTGGTTATACTTGTCTCTGTAGTTCCTGTTGTCTCTGTAGTTCCTGTTCGTTTACCCAGATTTCCCATATCCAGCCATCTCTAGGCTTGTGTTTTCTTCATTACCTCCATTTCGGTTTTCAAGTCTTGAACTGTTTCCTTTACCTGTTTGATTCCTTTTTCTTGGTTTTCTTGGGTATCTTTGAGGGATTTATCAATTTCTTCTGTTTTTTGTTTGTCTTCTCCTCCATTTCTTTATGGGAGTTTTTCACTTCCTGTTTAAGGGTCTCCATCATTTTCATAAGGTTATGTTTAAAGTCAATTTCTTCTTCTTCTTCTGGGTTAGGGTGTTCAAGTCTTCCTGTTGCATGTTTGCTGGATTCTGGTGTTATCATGTTGCTTTTCAAGTTGCTGAAGGAATTCTTGCATTGGTGCCTGCCCATCCCTTCCTTCAAATGAGGCCAGCAGAGTCTTAGCATCTTGGTCCAATCTTTGCTGTGGCTGACTGTGTACTTGGGAGTTTTTCTTGGTTTGCCCTCTCTTAGGTCCTCTCAGCACTGGAGCTGAAGCAGGCTGAGTTGGGGGATGAAAAGGAGTGCTTGGGGGCAGGCTGGAATGTGCTAAAGAAAGCCAGCAGCCGGGAAACTTCCAGCTGTCTGGTTCTGCTCAGCACAGGAGCAGGGCCTCTTTCTGGGCTCCAAGGACCTTGCAGACAAAAAAGGCTGACTTGGGTTGCAGGGTGGGGCTGTACAAAGAAGCCCCAGGGGCAGGGACACTCCTGCTGGCTCCCCAACCTCTCAGCCCAGGAACAGGCTGAGTTGGGGGATCCAAGGACCTCGCAGATGAAAAGGGGTGCTTGGGGGCAGGCTGGAATGTGCTAAAGAGAGTCAGCAGCCGGGAAACATCCCACTGGATGGCCAGAAAAGCTTAGGGAGTTGGAGGGGCCCTGTACTCAGTTCCCTGTGACCGGCTAGTCGCAGGGCCACACACTCACCTGTCTGGATCCTCTCAGCACAGGAGCAGGACCTCTTGCTGGGCTCCAACCCATTTTCATTCTTGATGGCTGATAAGTTAACTAGAATCTTCTGTTGTTTTTTGTTTTTTGTTTTTTTTACAGGTTTTGTTCAGGTATCTACCCCGTCTCATGTGACTCTGGGCTATATCCTGTTTTGTTCAAGCCTGTTAACGTTAAGTTCCCTTTGGCAGGATTGGTTTAGGTCTAGGCATGTGATCAGAGATTTAAGAAGGAAGACTGATGGAGGTAAAGCAGGGAAGCACACGTTCCCTCTTTGCTTGGAAGGGATTCTCAGAGAAGGAAGGACTCCTTTTTTCCCTGGGCCTGTTATCTTGGCTGGTTGTCACCATCTGGAGATCGTATAGCAGGAAGGAGAGGGAACCTGAAAATGTGTACATATGTTTCATATAGCTGAGGAAAAAGATGGAGAGAGCCAGTTACCACATTGCCAACTTTGGAGCTGACTTACTTCATGACTCCTAGATAGATGCTGTCACTCTACAGGAAAGGAATGGAGACCCAGAGAGCTCAAAATGGAGTGACCACCAGCAGCTGATGAAGCCTCTCTTGAAGTCATAACTGTAATGTGGTTACTGATTCCTACTCTGATGGCCCCTGTTGTGGACAACATTTCTGTAAACAGTCTTGCTTGGATTTGAGAGGAACTGGATTGACAAGGGAAATTGTTTATGTCTGAAATAGTTTTAGATGGTTCCTAATTATTTGATGATTAGATCACCTCTGACAAATGCTGCTCTGGAATGCTAACTGCTGCAGGGCATGGTGGCATTTGCTGCACCCTGACACATTTGCCACAACCCCAGCATTCAGGAGGCAGAAACAGAAGGATGCTATGGATTCTAGATTGGCCAGGTTCACGTAGTGAGTTTCAAGTCAGCACAGCTTTGTCAAGAGGACCTTTCTCAAACCACAAGCAAACAACAAACATGAATTCTTACTTTGATTTCATTTTCTACTTTTCTTTACCTGAGATGAGGGCTAAATCAATATATATTCTTGGGAAGGATCTTCCTGGTAGCAGAGTGGTTCAGTAGTTCCTCTGCAGGAACACTAAGGAATATGATCAATGGTGGTAGGATTTGGGACAGCTTCTGGAATATTTCCTTAATTGCAGATTGATTAATAACAACAAAAAACCCATTTAGTCTTTCCTTAGTGTTAAAAATTCTCCAACTGTTTTCTCCCCTTGCGGTGCCCTGATGAGGGTGCTTTAACACCAGGGGTACCACAGGTGACGCCGTGTGGTGCTGGTTACTGACTTCTCTGTAAAGACCACTCGATGTCTGGTGGAGTGCTTCATGATTCGGTTCCTCTTTTTAAAGTAAAATGTGGTTGTGAATGTAGAACTTGCCCTTTAAGCCAGCAGAGCTTTTCTTCAGGAAGTCCACTCAAGTCATGAACTTGGAAATGGTGCTTTGCTGTGTAGTTTAGATACTAAATCTGGTGGAGTGACCAGAAACCCCAGTCACTAGCAGTGTTCTAAGTAAGTTGGTGGGCTGTACACGAGTGGTAGGACGCTCAAAGAAGCCATCAAAGGCCAAGCTGCTTCTGCCTGGTCATGCAGCCATTGTGGTGATCTCGTCTGGATGCTGCTCTCCAGTCATCCCTGGGCCTGCCTTCCAGACAGGAAGGAGGAAGAGAGCAGATGGCAAAGGCATCTGCCAGCTGCACCTGTTCTCAATCAGAGCTTCCTGGAAGCTCAGTTCAGTGACTTCTGCTCACAACTCCTTAAGCAGAAGTGTGCCACACTGCCACCCCTAATTCACACAAGGCTGGCCCATTGGCACCCTAATTTGGTGGGGGAAATGTTTTGAAAAGAATTTATACCATTGTTGTCTGTAAACTAATGTGACTTGGAGAAGAGAGTGTCCGAATATTTATAAAAAGCCTGCTGCACACTGATGAGGTGCTGGTTCTTTTTGAGTGACAGCACTCTGAGAGACCATATATGCATGAGAGAATAAGTAAGCTTAGGGAAGACCTAGAGCTAAAGGGGAGAATTAATGTGTTATTTGTGAAAGCATTCACTTGATTGTCGTGTGCTTGTAGTTAATTTGAAGGATGGTGTCTTAAAATCTTGAAATTACAACAGGAAATTTTGGCAAATGTAAATGACAAATCCCGTCTTAAGAGGCCTGCAAGGTGGCTCAGTCAGTAAAGGCCCAGGCCTGAGGACCTGAGTTCAGTTTCAGGACCCACATGGTGGAAAGAGAGGACGGACTCCTTCCTGCAAGTTGTCCTCTGATCTCCACATGTGTGTTATGGCACATGCACCCCTCCCCTACATAAACAATAATTAAAAAAAAAGTCGGTGTTAAAAGCCAGTATTGTAAATGAAAGCCTGGAGGGAAAGTATTAGTAATATATATTTAAAACTGTATTTTTTTCAAAATAAAAGTCTCTACAAATACATAGTAATAAAAACTCAATTTTGTTAAAAATCTAAACAGGAGGACATTACAAAAATGTTGGAAATAAATAATTGGATCATTACAACTTAAACAATGAGATACCACTGAGTTTCCCATCTTGACAGATGTTTTTAAATTTTGATATTATGCAGTCTTGTAAGGTTCTGAGGAGAGAGGGAGCCTCCATCACTATGGAGAACAGCTGGGCCAGGCATACTGACTGAGATATACAGCATGGCCTTCGGCTGGGTAAATTTTAGACAGGTGTTAGCATGGTTTCACATTGTGACTAAGAAAAATGTGAGACAAACTGTGTATCTGTGAAGGCTTGGATATCTAAATTGTTTGATTCATACAATGTAATTATTAGCAACATTGTCTATGGGCTATTAAGTTGCAAAATAATGTGTAAGCTGGTTTTGTATAAGTGCTTAAATTCCATGTATGTCTAAAAACACATAGTAAGTTTTTTTTGTTTTTTTTTTTTTTTTTTTTGGTTTTTGGAGACCGGTTTCTCTGTGGCTTTGGAGCCTGTCCTGGAACTAGCTCTGTAGACCAGGCTGGTCTCGAACTCACAGAGATCCGTCTGCCTCTGCCTCCCGAGTGCTGGGATTAAAGGCGTGAGCCACCATCGCCCAGCAAGAATGGTTTTTGTTTTGAGGCAAGATCTCATTGTGTAGTAATGGCTGGCCTAGAACTCACTATGTAGACCAGGCTGGTCTTGAACTTATAGAGATCTGCCTGCCTCTACCTCTAAGTGCTGGGATTATAGGTATATGCCACTCTCCCAGTTGTGATTGTTCATTTTTGATGCTTATAGTTTTGAATTTTTAAAGTTTTACATTATGTGTGCAGATGTTTGACCTACATGTATGTATGTGCCATGTGTGTGCCTGGTGCCCAGAAAGGTTAGAAAAAGACATCAGGTTCCCTGGGACTGGAGTTATGGATGGTTGTGAGCCATATGGGTGCTGGGAATTCTGGAAGAGCAGTCAGTGTATCTAACCACTGGGCCATCTCTCCAGTTACATATTTGAAATTTTTGCAAGGGTAAATTGACATGTGTGTTTTGCAAGAATGAGTCCTTTTCAAAGGAAGAATGTTTGAAACTAAGAGGACATCTCAGCTTGATTCCTCAAATGTTGAAATGCAGAAAGTGACGTTTATGACTTGTCTTCAGGGAGGTGTGAGGGTAGCAAAGGATGGCTATGGTGGTGACTAACTTAATCCTCAGAGAAAGACCATCTTCCATTTCACTGCCTAGTGTTCATTTCAACTGGAGGCTGGGGTGGAGTTGAAAGGCAATTGGCTGATCTTGGGGTCTTCTCGGTGATGGTCCATAACAGAATGGATAGGCAAACAAACCATAAGAAACTTGAGCAGTGTGAGTGAGGGTTTGGGAGCACCTGCATTTGCCAGCAGGAAATGTGTAGGGTGCTGACCATGATGCTCACTTAGGAAAAAGGAAATGGGTTTGGACAGTTGCTGCGGGAATGAAGGTCAGGCTTGCGGAGTTCTGTACTTCCAGGATGGCATTCTCTTTGTGGCACCCTGCAGTTTCTTTTCTGTTCTGACCTTCTTTCATTTTCCATAATCATCCTGTTCTTTTTATTCTTTCTGTTTCCTGGAACTCTGCTCTTGTGTGTCTTCCTTTCACTCCTGTTTTCTCACAAATGAAAAGGCATTTGAGGACTTCCTGTTCCTCATCATGGACCATTTACACAGTAGCTCTTCCCCTAGAATCCAAGATAATGGAGAAGAATCTCAATTGCCTTTTGAAAACAGTGGGCCGAGTCTCAAGAGATGTCATGCATTATGTCCATAGAATTCCTCTCCTGAGATACACAATCAAGCTCTCTGAGCCCTGAATTTTCCACATGCTAAATTCTTTGACTTATCGGTTTAATTTTTCTTCTTTAGTCCTCAAACAGGAAAAAGCTTTTAAAAGGTCTTTACGAGATTTCAAGCTGCTTTATAAAATAAGAAGTTGCATGTGTGCTACTCGTTATTGCTGATTTTCCCACCATTATTCAGCAGTCTTGGTCTGACCATAGCATAAAATCCTCTAATGAGAGCAGCTACATCTTTATTGATGTAGATATGTGCTTTGTTCAAGTGCGGAGCGCTTTGTAAGGAGAAGCTGCAAGCACTCTCTGAATTCTACAGAATTTGTTGAGTCCAAATGTAGCCCCCCTCCCATATTTACTGCTACACCTTGGCAGCACTTCCTGAGGCATGTCAGATCAGGAGAGAGGACAGGGAAGAGAATTGCTGGGCGTGCTCACGTGCGCGCACACACACACACACACACACACACGCACGCACACACACACACACACACACACACACACACGTGAGCACTTCTTATGTGCTAGCACGTTACTTCAAGACGTTAGGGCAGTGGCTGACTTTCCTGACATGACTGGCGGTGGTATTGGTGATAAATTAAGAATCAAGATGGAGCTTTCCTGGTCTGTTAATAGCTTCTGAGCATCTTGAGGGCCAAGATTGTAGGTACCACAGAGGTGGTACATGATGTGTGACCAGCAAGTTATAGATTCTTTCTGACTTACAATGGGGTTGTGTCTGCTTGCTTATGGGAAAGCTCGAGAAACTTGATATCCTAAGAGCTGTGTTCCTGAAGAACAGAAAAGATTAAAAAACAAGATTATGGAGAAAGGAAGAAAAGAAGAAAGGAAAGAGAGACTTCCTGGTGCCCATCATTAATAGAAAGTAAACGTCAAATGCATTTATTCCACCTGCGCTGCCTACCATCTTAATTCAACAACACTGCATGTGGAATTAGTTGTTTACCCTCATGTTTTTAAGTGGGAGCTGCAGTTGCTACCATCCAGCATCCGGAGAGAAGGCTGGACTACATATTGCTATCCTGTGAAGAGAACCACATTCAAAGTTGAGTTTCTACTACAAGATTTTCACTTTTACACCATTGAAAAATAAGCAAGTCAGAACACTGGAAGCCAGTGGCCATCTGTAGTTAGATGAAGCTTGTGTGAATAGATGGATGAATGGATGAATGAATGAAGTCACAAAAAGGCCACCTGGTCCTCAGGCTGGAGGATTTTATGATTTATAATTAGTTAATGGATCTGGAAAATGACTGAATGCTGGAAGCATTTTCTAACTGGTAGAGCACAGTGTATTCTGTCTGTCCTGTGTCAAGTGAGCCTACCCGTTCCTGCCATTCCAGATGCCATTCTTAATGTGTAGCACCTGTCCCCAGTGAACTAACTCAGATTCTCAGGGAATGTTGCTGGAATTTCTTCAGACACAGAGCGTTATTATTCTAGAAGATGGACACTTGCCAGCGCAAAACAATAAGGACTTCGCCTGCCTCCTCCCTGCGTGTGTGAGTCTTGGAGGAGGGGACGGTGAAGAGGGATAGGCGTCCAATTACCTTTGTCTATCAGTGGCCACTTGGCTGCTGTGAAATGGTAGATAGTGGTGAACTGCAGCGCTCAAAAGAGGAAAAGGGCCAATTGTGCCTCGCTTTCTTTGTGTTCCCTTCTCTCAGCTGTGACTTTCCCCTTGTTTGTCACAAGGGATCCCTTTTCTGCTGATACAGGTAAATAGAGTCTAGATCAGTTTTTGTAGTGATTCTTCCACCTCTTCCAAAATGAGACAGTAGAAGTGAGGTCCTTCAAATAAAATTAGGGATGGCTTCCCTAATGCTGCTTCATGTATGGCCAGTCTACCTCTAGTTAGAAGAACCATTTCCTTGTTTACCTGTGTAGACAAAGCAAATGCTCTTTTGTTTTCTATAATCTGGGCAGATCTTTCTCACAGGTTCCTTCCTTGTACAGAAACACACACAGAGGCATAGTCTCAACACAAAAACAACAGCTCTCATTTTAAAGGGAGTAAGATGTAGCTTATTCTGGAGCCATTTTGAGTGACCATGGCCTGGGGACACAGATTTAGGTTACCCGATATTCTATGTTCCAAAGTGAAAGCAGTTTCAGGACATTTTATAGTTTTACATAACAAAGTCATAAGTCTTGGCAAGTTCACAGTACCAGAGAGGGAATTACAGCAACATGTGAGAAGCTTTTCTTTAGGCCCAAGATGCTCTCTGATGACATTCTTAGATTGGTTGATGAAAATGAGTAGTCTGTGTTCAGATGCTAGCTAGTTCTTCACCTTTCATTTTTCTAATTAAGATGGTGTCTGGAGAAGGGAAGTGGGTAGGTTGAGAGGCTCTGTGGGTAGATGGACTCTGGAGATGCTCTAGTCACCTATGGATCCTTTTTAGCTCAACAGGGGAACAGCTGTGGCCCATGGCCTGAACTAAAGAGTGGTAAAGACCGATTCTCTCCTTGATGTCCCTTAGTGGAAACTCAGATGGTTCTTGTCCATCTTGGCCGGCCCATCCTTGTCAGTGCTTCTGACCAGCTCTGATTCACAGAACCTTCTGGCTTGCTTCCTTCATCTGGTCAGGCTTTCTAAGTCTTGTGGAAGCAAAGGTGGTAGGGAAAACCAAACTGTAGCTGTTATTCTGACTGGCCTTAGCTCTGGATTTTTTTTAAGAGGGCTGCCTTAGGCAGGGGGATGGTGTGGTGCAGCCTGTGAGTCAGTCTTTACCCAGAATCCCATGCGGCCTAAGCTTCTGCCCTCTAGGTTTCTTTTACCCTGTGAGTGAGCATACCTCATAGGAGGGAGGAGTGGACACACATGCTCATGTACTTCCTCTCCTGCTCATGACTTTCTTACAGTCCCCAGGTCCCACTGGCCTCAGTGATGAGGTCCATTCTTTTGGGTAAAGTTTTTTCTCTCTCTTTCTCACCTGCTCTCTAGCATTTCTGCTAGAAGCCTTGCCCAGAGGACCTAACAGATTGGGGCTATTTGTATTTAGAACATAGCTTTAAAAAATAGCCCTTCATTAGGTGCAGAGTTAAAGGGGAATTGATTACCTGGGAAAACAGATTTAGACACACTGAAGGGCTGTTTTGATTTGAAGAGTCTGAAGGATTCTTCAGATTTGAAACAGTTTTGAGTAATAAAGTAGAAATGTCTCAGCACTCTGATTAACAGTTATAAAGGGCATATTGAAGATTACAAATTGTTCCTGGTTCCCTCAGACACAATTGATCAAGGACAGTTTCCCTTGAGCCCTCTCAAGTTTCATTAAAATAAACTGAAGTTTAAATAGGGGAAACATGTTTAAATTTATCGATACATGTAGTAATTACTTAAAATGGTTGTTTTTTGTTTGTTTGTTTGTTTTACATTTATTTAGTTGCTTTGTGTAGGGGTAAGTAGATTCTTAGGTGCCAAAGCATGTGTGTGGAGATCAGAGGACAGCTTTCAGGAGTTGGTTTTATCCTTCTATTATGGGTTCCAGGAATTGAACTCTATCATGAGGCTTAGGGGCAAGCATCCTTCACTGAACGAGTGAGCCCAAACGGGAAGATATCATCCTTTAATGAAAGTCGTGGCAGTTCGAGTGAGAATGGCTCCCCTAGGCTCATATATTTGAATGCTTGGTTTGAATTGTTTAGGAAAGTTTAGAAGATGTGACCTTGTTGGAGGAGAAGTAGCATAGGCAGTGGGCTTTGATTTTTTTCCCAAAACTCCACCAGGGAGGCTTGTTCTCTCTTCCTGTCTTGTGCTTGTGGGTCAGATGTGAACTCTCAGCTACTGCTCCAGTGCCATGCTTTCTTGATTGCCTGCCATGCTTCCCACCATGGTGGTCATGGACTAACCCTCTGAAACTGTAAAAAATGCCTTTTTTTTTTTTTTGGTTTTTGGTTTTTCGAGACAGGGTTTCTCTGTGGCTTTGGAGCCTGTCTTGGAACTAGCTCTTGTAGACCAGGCTGGGCTCGAACTCACAGCGATCCACCTGCCTCTGCCTCCCCAGTGCTGGGATTAAAGGCGTGCACCACCACTGCCCGGCCAAAAATGCTTTTTTTTTCATGAGCTGCTGTAGTTGGAATTTTCTTTGGGTCACCAACCAGCTCCCAAATAAAGACATGGAGACTTATTATTAATTATGAATGCTTGGCCTTAGCTTAGGCTTGCCCCACTAGCTCTTTTAACTTAATTTAACCAGTTTCTATTTATCTACATTTTTCCTGGGGCTTTTTACCTTTCTTTCATTCTATATGTCCTACTTTACTGCTTTCTCTGTGTCTGTCTGGCCCCTGGTGTCTCTCTGACTTTTCTTTTCTTTTTTCCCCTTCTCCCCCACCTCCCCAGCCTAAAGTCTTCCACCTACTTACTCTCCCTGCTCCTCTAAAAACATCCTCATGGTGTTCAGAGGCTTGTATCCTAGGTGATTCTAAATCTAGTCACATGTTGACAAAGACGATTAACTGTCACCCCTGTTTTCAGTGAGGGAGATGATAAATCAGGGCATGCACAGTTCTCTACAAGCCCATGTATTTATACATGTGTTACACTACACACTTGTATAACCTCAACAGCATCATGAACTTCCTTTTGCTGTGTGTGGTAGAGAATTAGGAGCCTTCACACATACATCTACTTGAAAGTCCCTACTACCTGAGAAGCTCAGTTTCCCAAGAAACCCATGAGATATGGCCAAGGGCAGTTGAGCTTCCTCTTTCCTTCAGTATCACTTCCCTTTTATTTATTTGATTTTTACATTTTCCCTTTTTAGCTTATACAAGTATTCTTAGGAAAGTATGAGAGGTCTAAAAAAAGCAGAAGAAGCAAAAGATGATAAACTACTCAAGATCCTTCCAGTGTGTTCAACCATAATATATCTATACTCGCAAATGCGTAGTCTTTGTCTCACACTGTAATACTGACTGTAGCCCAGGCTGGCCTTGGACTCACAGCAATCCTCCTATCTCAGCTGGCCATTCTGAGATTAGAGGCACGAGCCACAATGCCTGGAATTCATGTATATGTATATTTATAAAATTATAAAAAGATGCCAGGTGGCAGTGCACACCTTTAATTCCAGCACTTGGGAGGCAGAGGCAGGCAGAGCTCTCTGAGTTTGAGGCCAGCCTGGTCTACAGAGTGAGTTCCAGGATAGCCAAAGCTATGCAGAGAAATCCTGCCTGTGAAAACAAAAAAAAAACCAAATTACAAAAAGCTTATATTTATTTTTTTAAATTTTTTTATTTTTTTATTCTTTTTTTTTTGCTTGGAAAAAAAGCTTATAATCATTTAACATGATATTCTCCACAAATTTGAAGGTAATAGAGTAGAAATATGGAGTCTGCCATTATGAAGGAATTAAGTTTCTTCAGTCAGTCTGGAACCACGTAGCTTTACATTCTTTTGTTTAAATCAATTATTGTTTCTTGAAATCATTTTAATTCAATCTTCTGTTAGTGGCAGCTAAATAACACTCTAAACAAAGAAAACTATGTTGACTTTATTAAGTCTTCTCATGTATGAAATTCTTGCGTGCGTGCGTGCGTGCATGTGTGTGTGTGTGTGTGTGATAGTTTGGGTTGTAGTTGCTATGAAGAGACACCATGACCATGGCAACTCTTTTCTTTTTTTGTTGTTTGTTTTTTTTTTTGACAGGCTCTGTAGCTTTGGAACCTGTTCTAGAACTCACTCAGTAGAGCAGGCTGGCCTTGAACTCACAGAGATCCACCTGTTTCTCTCCTGCCTGAGTGCTGGGATTAAAGGTGCACTCCACCGGTGATGTGGGATTCCCCTCTGTATGCTGTGAATACCATTGGTTAATAAAGAAACTGCTTTGAGCCTATGGCAGAGCAGGGCAGAACAGAGCTAGGTGGGGAACTAAACTGAATGCTGGGAGAAAGAAGGTAGAGTTAGGGAGAAGCCATGTAGCCCCGCCAGAGACAGATGCCAGAAGTTTACCTGGTAAGCCACAGCCTCATGGCGATACACAGATTAATGGAGATGGGTTCATTTAAGATATGAGTTAGTCAGGAATATGCTTAAAATATTAGCCAAACAGTATTGCAGATAATATGGTTTCTGTGTGATTATTTCAGAGCTGAGCAGCCAGGAACTAACTAGCGGCCTCCTACAACACACCACCGACTGGTTTGACCACGGCAACTATTATAAAGAAAATATTTAACTGGGATGGCTCACTTACAGTTTCAGAGGTTTAATCCATTATCATCATCATGGGGAGCATGGCAGCATGCCGGCAGACATGGTGCTGGAGTTGAGAGTGCTACATCTTGACCAGAAGGCAACAGGAAATCAACTGGCTATTACATTGAGGGAAGCTTGAGCAAACAAGACCTCAAAGCCCACCCCACAGTGACATACTTCCTCCAACAAGGCCACACCTCCTAAAAGTGCCACTCCCTTTGGGGCCATTTTCTTTCAACCACCACAGTGTATGTGTACATATGTTTTGGGGGTGTGCTTATGCATGTGCTTTGCTTGTGCGTGCTGGAGGTTGATGTTGGGCATCACCTTAATAAATCTCTATTTTCTTTTTCTTTGAGACAGTGACTTTCATTGGCCCTGGAGTTCACTGGTTTAGCTAGAGTGGCTTCCAGTAAGCCCCAGGGATCCTCTTATCTTTGCTGCCCATTAGAATTAACAGGCATACACCTAACCAATGGAGCCATCTCCCTGGCCTCTGACTTCTTACTTTTACAGCAAGTAACAGTAGAATAAATATATAACTAGAACTTCTTGGTTAAAGAGAAAACCTTGTCTTGCCAGCTTATTATGAGACTTTAACTTTGCTTTTAATATCTTTTTTGAATTTGATCTTAGATTTTATACGTGTATATAGTGAGTTCTGATTAATGATTATTTACCCTTCTCTGAACTTCCAAAATCCTTTTTACTCCCACCCTTAATCCGTACATATCTCTAACCCCATTTATGGCTTTCTGTTTTGTTTGTGACACACTGAGTTTAACCAGGCTGTTTGTGTAACTATGGATTTGGAGGTGTCCAGTTTAGTCTGGTGGGCTCAGCAGTGGGTGTATGACTCAAGAGAATGTGTGTTTCTCCCTTGGCACTCAGTAGTTTTCTTTTAGTTTAGTAAATTTTTTGTTTAAACTGGATTTCTTTTTTCTTGTCTTTTCTTTCTTTTCTTTTTGCTTTTTGTTTTGTTTTGTTTTTGTTTTCAAGACAGGGTTTCTCTGTGTAGTCTTGTCTGTCCTGGAACTCACTTTGTAGACCAGGCTGACCTTGAATTCAGAGATCTGCCTGCCTCTGTCTCCAGAGTTCTGGGATTAAAGGTGTGTGCTACTATGCCTGGCTTTTTTTTTTTTTAAGTTTTGCTTTTTTATAGAAGAAAACTGCTCTTTATGAGTTGGGAGTTTTAGTTTTTGATCTTTATTGTAGATACATTTAAAATTTGAACTTATCATTTTAACAGTGTCTATGGGGTTTCCCCAAGCCATATGAGCATTTTAGAATGTTATTTTCTTTTTCCTTTTCTCTTACCTCCTAAGTTTTGTTGAAATAATAAGAAATATCTTGTCATGATTTTTAACAAACTTATTTTAACAAAAAATAAGTCTAAATATTTGCACTGTGACTTCAAGACATGGACACACGTTGTGTAGACCATGCAGCTTTGGGGTGGTATTGCTCACTGTTATTTCCTTTGTACTTCTGTGTACCTTCTAATTTCTTAGGTTCTTCATCCAGATTGTTTCCCACTTGATGATGTATCTTCCATTAAGAACATGTTTCCAGAGAGAATATACAGAAAGCATATTTTTGGGTCTTTTATGCTATTATAATTTTTCTGTATGCTAATGATAATTACAGAACTAATGATTTAGTCAAGCTTTGAATTCTTTTTTTTAACTTTTTATTTATTCTTTGTGACTTTCATATCATGCATCTTGATCCCATTCATTTCCCGTCCCTTCGTATCTTCCTGCCCTTGCAACCTCCCCATACCCCCAAATAAAATAACATAAAATGTAAGAGAAAACAAAAAGGGGGAAATCTTGTCTTGGAAGTTGTAGTGTGACACAGTGAGTCCCACAGTGAACCCTTTTACCATACATCTTTATGTGCAAGTGTTCACTGCAGGGAGTCATTGGTCTGGTTCAAGGCCTCTGGTTTCTGCTACACTATTGATGCTGGGCCCTCACTGGAACTCCTCTCTTGGCTACCCTGTTGTTGCCCTGTGTTGTGGAGGTCCTGCAGCTTTGGATCTGCAGGACCTGCCCTTTTATGTGCTCCAGCAGGTGATAAATGGGCTGGATGTTGGTGTGGGCCTATTCACAACCCTGGTTCTGGGCCTGGGTAGTTGCAGGGTTGGCCAGCCTGTCAGTTCTCCTGTCTTCACTACCAGGGTGAGCTCTCCAACACTGCCCTTGCTAGTTCTCTCCTTGCTGCTATGAGCAAGGGGCAGGCTAGTTTCCCTGCTTTTACATCCTCAGAGTCAGCTCTGCCACGTCTACACCATCAGGGCTAGCTCTACTGTGCTGCTCAGGCGAGGAGAGGACCAGCTTTCTTGAGTGCTGCAGTCAGTTAAGGGGGAAGGTCAGTTCCTTTGTCTGTTGCAGGTGGTGAGGGGCAAGGGGTAAGGGGGCATTTCTCCCCTGCCCATACCTCCACATGACAGACAAGTAGTGAAGACAGCTCTCCCACATCTCCACCAACAGGGTTGGCTCTATTGTGCTGCCCGGGTGAGGTGCAGGGCCAGTGCAAGCTTTGAATTCTTATAGGAGTAATGAAGTAAATCTTACTCCATTGACTTAGCACTTTGTATGGATAAATTAAAAACCTAAGGTTGGACTAAGAGATGACTCAGTGTTAAGAGTACAAACTACACTTCCAAGTTTGATCCCTAGCGTCCCTGCCAGGTGGCTTACAACTGCTATGACTTCATTTTCAGAGGATCAGACTCCCTCTTCTGGCATGTGCACATTACCTCCTCACTCACATACACATAATTAAAATAAATCTTAAAACCATCTCTGAATGCAGGTAATAAGCATGAGTTAGAAAAAAGAGACTATAAAGCTAATTGTTTTTCTAGGTCTAATTTTATTATGGATTTTTGTTTGTTTGTTTGTTTTCAATGGTGTATAAGTATATAAGTACATGTTTGGTAATGAAAATCTAAAATCCATTGTGAAGCCTCATAATTTCAGAACTGCTGTTCAGACTCAATAGACATTCTCTCTCTCTCTCTCTCTCTCTATATATATATATATATATATATATATATACATATGTATCTGTGTGTATATGTACATACATACATATGTGCTGTGAGTCTTGTTAATTTTGGTGTGTGATTTTTTTATTTGCAAGTTTTTTATAATAAACTTTATAAAATAAAAATCCTCAAAGTATATCTTATTCCTCTGTGTCTCTGTGATGTATATTATGTTGATAAATTATCATGTTTTATTTGAGCTCACCTAGAAGCTAGCTCTGGAAGTAAGGATGCCTCTTCCCCCGTTTCAGATCTAAGCATGTTTGTCTTAAAGTGTCTTCCAGGGCTTTGGGGATGATTGGGCCCCATGAAAGAGAGAATAGTAAAAAAAAAATATCGTGCCCTTGAAAACTGATTGTAGTTAAACCATCTCCAGCCAAGCCACTGCTGTGTGTCCCAGGGCATAAAAGTGCCTGCAAGTGCAGCCATGGGAAGTGCAACAGTATATAGCAAGCTCAGCCAGGAACTCCCGCCCTTACTTAGGCAGTTAGTTCTGTTGGTTGTGAACATTCGATTTGATGACATTATCAGCTGCTATTTGTTCTATTACTTGGAATCCTCACCCAACAGGACAAACTTCTCTACCTGAGACCCCTCTTTCTATGGGGAACTCATGCTGGTTGCCCTAGGAAGGCTCCCTTGCCACAGTGGACTTCTGCTGGATGGTTTGAGCACCTGCTTTGATGATTGTTCCCTTCAGCCCTTGCTATTTATTCTTTTGCTTAGATTTGCTATATACTTAATGTTCCAGTTTGGTTGCTGTTGGTTTAATAAAACATTCTGATCAAAAGCAACTTGAGAAGGAAAGGTTTTATTCCAGTTTACGGTTAGTCCACCGTCAAGGGAAGCCAGAGCCAGAGCTCAAGGCAGGGACCTGGGGGTAGGAACTGAAGCAGAGACAAAAGAAAAACACTGCTTGTTCCTAGGCTCACATTCTGCTGCCTGCCTTCCTTCCTGCCTTCCTTCCTGCCTTCCTTCCTGCCTTCCTTCCT
>PVIU01025639.1:0-23149 GCA_004026605.1 Ondatra zibethicus
ACAGCTCTTCATACTGTGGTTCCCCAACCATAAAGTTATCTTCATTGCTACTTCTTAACTGTAATTTTGCTACTGTTATGAATAGCAATGTAAATATTTTTAGAGAGAGGTTGGCCCATAGGTTGAGAATTGCTGAACTAGAGTGTGTGGTACCAATCCATTGGCTGCTATTGTGGTCTGAATAAAAAGGATAAAGTGAGCTGAACACCAGAATTCATCTCTCTATGCTTTTTTAAGCTTTGTTTCCATTTTTAATTACATGTATATCTATATCTGTTTGTAAGTCTATGCACATAAGTACAGGTGCCTGCAGGAATCAAAAAGTGTCAGATCCCCTGAAGATGGTGTTACAGGTGTCTGTAAAGCCACCTGACATAGGTGCTAGGAACTGAACTCAGACCTTACAGAATTGACATAAATGCCATCTTTCTGGCCCCTCTTTCTGTTTCTAGAATGAAGATATAATATGCCAGTATAGGACCCAGTCATGACAAGCTCAATAGAGGCCTGAGTCTCAGTAGTTTATCCTGAGGCAATACCTGGTGTCCATAAAGACCACAAACAGACTACCCAGGCACTACCCAGGAACAGACCATCCACAAGAAATTCCTAATGTCCCAATCATTGTAGACAGGATCACCTGCCAGCACACACCCATCACTTATCACCAGGAACCCCCTAGACAAACATCAGCCAATCAAGGGACCTAAACCTTCGAAATCCCTCACTCCCACCTTTGCTACTATAAAAACCCACCCTAACTGAGCTTGGTACTCTCTGATCACTCCAATACATTGGACACACGGAGAGACCGAGTTTACAAATTTGTGTAAGAATAAAGGCTCTTTGCTCTTACATACAGGACTCGGTCTCCTGGTTGGTTTTGGGGGACTCCGTGATCTGGGCTGTTGCCATGCCTTCCCTACCATAATGGATCATATTCCTTCAAATTGAGTCAAATAAACTCTTCCTTCCTTAAGTTACTTTTGTTGACTGTTTACCACAACAATGAGAAAAATAACTAATCCAACAAGTGTGTCTCTGAAGGAGCCACCTCACCACTAAGTGCCACATTTCTGCTCTCTGCTACCTCCACCTACCACTCATTCTCTGTCATTCAAAAGCTTATGTAGCTTAATCTGTTACTGGAAAGGTATCAACATTGAATAACAATGTCTGCCCTGGGCTTGAATCAACAGATATCAAAATTGATTAACAATGTCTGGCCTACTTTGTTGATTCCCCATGGGAGTTCTCACCCTCTCTGAGGAGTGTATGGGGGTGGGGGTGGGAGAAGATGGGGGAGTAGGAGGATGGGAGGGAGAGGGAAGTAGGATTGGTATGTAAAATAAGATTGTTTTATAAGTAAATAAAGAAATAAATAAAACAATGTCTGCCTTTGGCTAGGAATCAGCTTGTCAGGCATGAGTGCTTCTGAGCCCTTTGGATAAGAAAGTCTACATAGATTTAACACAAAAATCTCTCATAAAGACCAAAGGATAAAAAGGGGCTGTAGTCCACCCACCTAATGTGTAAACACTACCCTTGAACTTGAAAAATGCCAGAAATGGGGCAGCAGCTTCTACCTCTCTCCTTTCTCCCTTTCCTTCTTTCTTTTCTTTCTCTCTCTTCCTCTCTTTGTCTGCCCCCTTACCTCCCTTCCCTTCTTCTCCCCTCCATAACCCCTTACTCTTATACCATTCCCAATACTCCCTAAATAAACTCTATACCCAAACTCTCTCTGCATGACTTATCTGTCTGTCTCCCACCCCTGTGGCATGGCTTTGGGTCACTTGCCACAAGGGTCACCCGCATCATGAATGCTAACAATGGTTCGTGACTCAGCCAGGCTTTCTCTGCAGTCCCTCCTGCCTGAAGGCAGGCAGCCTGAGGCATGCAGGAACCCTAGACCTGGACGGCTTTTCAACTTCCTGTGCCTGCTCCATTCCTGCAAATGGTAAGGTCCGCTTCTCTAAGTCAGCTTTCACTGACATTGACATTTATCTCTGGTTATTCCCCACAGCTGAGGACTGGGATCTTGTTTCCCATCCTGGACTGTAGTCACTCAGGCACTTGGAGTGGCCCCGGTCCCCACCCTTTGAGCTGACCTATCACTCAACCGTCGCTCTGCCTCTAAAACAGGGTTTGCAGACAGCTAGCCTTTGGGTCTCGTTCTCTCTCTTATGTCCTAGGCCATGGAAAATACTAGCTGTCCAACCTCACTCCTGGTATCTCTTTTACAGACCTAAAACCTCTGCCTTGCTTACAGGTTTCTAACAATATCTGCCTTTGCACTAACAAATGGCCTACATACCCCTTAAGTAACAACCTAAACTGGGAGCTTTCTAATTTCTACCAGCAAACAGACAGAAAGTTTCTATCCAGTCATGCTAAGCTATGTCCCGCTAGCATCTCACGCCCATACGCTTGTCCTTTTGCTAGGCAATACCCCCCACACCTGTAAATGCTCCATTTCTCAATCCTGTTTCTTTTCTCACTCCTATTCTGTCTTTGCCACTGCTACCGCTGGTCCCACAGGAACCAGCAAAACTGGCTAGAACCACAAGGTTCCAGTCCCAGTCCTCACTGCCTGTGGCAGCTGGTGGCAGTGAGTAATTTTCCTGTCTACTTCATGTTATAAAAGAATGTAAGAATGGTGTGGCCACACAGATAGGATTCTGTTTTAAATGTATGTTCTACACGCCCTCTGTGTCTCTCTTGTTATTTGTATCTGTTTAAAAATCCTGCTGCAGCTCTGGAAATGTGGTTTCTCTGTGCAACAGGTGACTGCTGCCATCTAGACTAAGGGCAGGGCACATAACCAAGTCATCATTTTTACTGAGGTAATCCTTGCCTAGTCTCGCCATTTACTTATGGTTTTTGCCTCCAAATTCCTCTTATTACCTATGTTACATGTGCGTTTTTAGCAGCATCATGCTTTCAGTAGGGCCCACCAGAGTATCCACTTCACCCAACTCCTGTTTAGCATGTGTGTGTGCATGCATGTGACTTTTGAGTTAATTTAATGTGTGAATATAAGTTGGCTTTAACTCTGTGAATATATATATGTATAAAACTTAAATTCAACCATGTATATTTGTACATGTACTTACTGTTAAAAACGTTTTAAGTAGTCCCAGTCCTAATTAGCACTGTTAATTGAATCTCATTCCAGATTAAGAAAGCAATAAGTCTTAAATATTTTAAATTGGTATGTACTTTTAAATATGTTACAACATACTATATATGTAATCCAATTCTGCTTTTAAAACATATTCTATATAATGATAGAAATTTAAGGTTATAAAAATCTATCTCAGATTAACAAAAGCTAACCTATAGCCTTTCCTGTAAGCTGTGCTCCACTACTGTCAGTTTTACAGTTAAGCTTCTATTGTAAACATGTCTTTCACAAGTATAAATCTCACTTGCTAAGTTAAAAACTAGTACAGTCAAGCTTGGACTCGGTTCTCCAGGCAGATTCTATTCTTTATTTATAACTTATCTATGCCTGATAAATAGCCTTCAAGTGTTTAGAGATCTGGGGAATATGGCATTTAAATGTCTAATTATTAAAAGACTTTATAACAAAGAGACAGATTGGCTCCTATCAGCAGCACACTATCTCCTCCAAAGAAGACAGAACACAGATGGGCACAGAATTGGCACAGAAAAATGTCTATCTGTGGTGCGGGAGAATTGTCTGTATTCTGTCAATCATGATTTAAATAAATGCTGATTGGCCATTAGCCAGGCAGGAAGTATAGGCGGGAAAACCAGACAGGAAGTAGAGGTGAGGCAATGAGAACAGGAGTATTCTGGGAAGAAGGAAGTTCTTTCCCAGTTCTGCCCAGACCACCAAAGAAGCAGGATGTGACCTGCCCCACTGAGAAAGGTACTGAGCCATGTGGCTAACATAGATAAGAATAATGGATTAATATAAGCTACAAGAGCTAATAAGAAGCCTGAGCTAATGGGCCAATCAGTTTATCATTAATATAGACTCTCTGTGTAATTTCTTTGGGACTTGCCGGCTGTAAGAACTGGGCAGGATGGAAACCCCAACTAGAAGGCCCCTCATGTTACACATCTGCAATTTGCTTCATCATATGAAAGCACTAACCACTGGACAAAACTGCCTTTCACCTAAACTCCTGAAGCCCTCCAGACAGTGGATAAGAAGAAGTGGAGCCCACAGCTTAGCTGCTCAGGGCGAGGTAGGCTTGTCTTCCTACAGATTTCCTAACCCACAGGACCTTCTAAAACATGGAAGGCCCTGCTTCTAACAACAGAAGGCAAATACAGTCCTGATGCCCCTGCCCTCAACAACCATGGAGGACCCTGAGGAGTGGCTCTAGGTACGCAATCGAGTAAGTTCTCTGCCATTTTTTAAAATCAATAACTCAAGTAAAATTTTATCCTTCTCAAAGATCTCTGATGCATTTTGACAGCTGAGAGGTGTTGCCATTTAAAAAGGACAACCTCACCAAACAAATTTCAGTATAACTTCTTACCATGTTCTAAATAAAGGGTGTTTTAAGATATACAAATGCAAGTTATTAAGGTGTGCACCTGAAAGTTATAAAGCTCTGAGGACAAACGCAAGTTATCAAATTTCTCTCTCATGCTGCCGCTCATAGTCTTAATAAAATGCCAATAAGCTATTAATCTACCACCACTACTGCAAGATTGAGATTTTAAATTCCCTTTAGTCATTTTCTAAAGATACTTTCCATTGTACAAAAACATCTGTCATAGTTATTCTGGCATAAATATGCTGCTGTTTATACAATGTATGTATCTAATGTATGTTTTACAAACTCAAAGAATTCTTGTGAGTTCCAGGGAGCCAAATTGAAGGATTCTCCTTAAACACATCAGACACACCACTCTCTCAATTCCCAAGTCCTGACAACCCCCTCAATTACCAAGACCTAAAGAAAAACTTTTTCTTCCTAAACTTAATTTGTCCTCTTATCTGTCAACACCTTGCCAAGTCCAAGAGACACCAGACAGTTCCACACCACAAATCCTGAACAGGAGTGAAGGAACCAGCTACCCCAGGACATGACCCTCTTCCTCCATAACCAGGATGTGACCTGTACCCAGATTTCTCAGGTCCCCCAAGACTCCAACATCCACAGATAAGTAAGAAGCAGTCTTGAGAACCTGATGCCCTCATTCCCTTAACCTATCATGCCTAACTCCTTACCTTTTTATTATAAGAAAAAGGTGGGAATGTTGTAATTTGCTGGCCTGGTCTGTCACCTGGGTACCCTGTCCCTTTAAGAGACAAGTCCCAATCTCCCTCTCCTCCCCTCCCCCAGGCAAGCCGATCTCCCTCCTCCACTCCATCTCTCTCTCTCCATCCTTCTTCTGAAGAGGCAGCTTCTTCTTCTCTCCCTTCTCCCTTTCCCCTTTCTTTCTTCTCTCTCTCTCTCTTTCTCTCTTTGTCTGCCTCCCTCTTTCTCTCCACTTCTCTTCCCCATTATTAACCCCTTACTCTTATTACCATTCCCAATACCCCCTAAATAAACTCTATACCCAAACTTTCTCTGCATGGTATATCTGTCTATCTCCCAACCTCATGGCCTCGGGTCACCAGTATCATGAATGATAACAGAAGGTAAAAAGTGAAAAGGGAAAATTGGAGAAACAGAGACGTCAGTATAATCAAAGTATATTAAATGCATAATGGAAATGTAACAAAGCCCCATCTGTTTTACAACTGATAGACTATTTCAAAGAGAACTTTCAGCCTGGGGAAATGGCTAAGTAAGTAAGAGTGCCTGCTGTGTAAGCATGGGAACCCGAGTTTGAGCCCACAACATTCATGTAAAAAGTAGGCATGGCATTTCCTATAATCAGATTGGTAACTACTCCAGTTGTCACCAGAGAGTCTCCATCTGACTGGTGAAAACAGATGCAGAGATCCATAGCTGCATCTATGGACAGGGAATTCTGTCGAAGAGAGGGATGAAGGATTGTACAAGCCAGGGGGGTCAAGGTCTTCACAAGGGAACACACAGAGACAACTAACCTGTGTTCATAGGAGCTCACAGACTCTGGACCAGCATGGACTGACCTAGGCCTTCTACATATGTGTGGCAGTTGCGTAGCTTGATCTGCTTGTGGGAGTCCTAGTGGTGGGAGCGGCACTGCCCCTAACTCTTTGGCTGGCTTCCAGAAACCTATTCCTCATACTGAGCTGCCTTGCCCAGCCTTAATACAAGGGGAGGAGTTCAGTCCTATCTCAACTTGATATGCCAAGCTTTGATGACACCCATGGGAGACCTGCCTCTTTTTGAACAAAAACAGAGGAGTGGATTGGGGAAGAGTTAGGAGGAGGGGGGAAGAGAATAGGAGGAGAGGAAGGAAGGGAAACTGCCATCAGGATGTAAAATAAATGAATACATTTAATTAATAACTTTAAAAGGCAGGCATGGATGTGGTGTAGGAGGTCCTTCTGACTATGTGTTACTTTCATTGGTTGAAAAAAGAAACTGCCTTGACCTTTTGATAGGGCAAAAATTAGGCGGAGTAGACCGAACTGAATGCTAAGAAGAAGGCAGTGTGGCAGATGCCATGAAGCTCCTGCCTGAGACTGATGCTGGTTAGAATCTTCCTGGTAAGCCACAACCTCGTGGTGTTACACAGATTGGTAGAAATGGGTTAAATCAAGATGTAAGAGTTAGCCAATAATAGGCTAGAAATAATGGGTCAGGCAGTAATTTAATTAATAGAATTTCTGTGTGGTTATTTCAGGTGTAAGCCAGCCGGGTGGCAGGACGCATCCTGTTCCTCCTACTACATGGATGAACATGCCTGCACCACTAGCACTGGAGAGCAGAGACAGGTGGATCCTACAGTCAGCCTAGTCAAAACTGTGAGCTTTAGACTCAGTAAGAAGCCATATCTCACAGCAATAATGTAGGACCAACAGAGGACACTTGATAGCTGCCTTGCTCTGGTCACCGCAGGCCTCCACAGGAATATGCACAGCCCAACACCCTCACATGCAACAGTAAATCTGAGAGTGAGTCTATGAAGGTGTTTACAGAGACATTAAATGAGATAAGAAGACACACCCAAAATGTGATCACACCATTCCACAGGCTGGACCCAGATGATGCTTAGCTGAGCACCAGCATACCTCCCTCTCTGCTTCACAAAGTGCCCTTAATGCTATGATAGACAAGGCTTTCAAGCTGCCAAGGGAAACCTTTCCTTTGTTCAGCTGCTTTTGTCAGGTATTGTCAGGTATTTTGTTACATCAAGAAAAATGAAAATACATCAGTGCACAACCAGTCCATATACTGAAATATAATAGCATACAACATAAAATACACATCTGTCCATTTAAGAAATGGAAAACAAAAGACAGCATGCATTTGGTATCCGGAGGAAGATGCTCTCATTCTGATATTAGAAAACATGGTACATCTCCCACCCCCACACACAACACTTACCAAGTGGACCCTGAGACCCCTGCGAGGTATGTGATAGCATCCAACAGGCCAAGTTCTTTCATCTCACTCAGTACCCCAAGACAAGCGATGTGGGCCCGCAGCCCCCCACCAGATCCCAGGACAGCAATGACTGGAGCCTGGGCATTAGAGGAAGGACAATTAGAGCCAGTAGATAATGTGAGGAACAAGAGGGCATCCAAGGTCCTGCTTGGGTAGGGTGACATCTGTCCCATGTCGATGCTCTAGCAGAGTAAGTTCATACCTATTTACCCACCCTTCCTGCTCATCCTGGATGAGCTGAGCTGCAGAGCCTAGGGACAGCAGAAGCAATCCCACCAGTATGGAGCCTCACTTGCACTTACCTGGTCAGCCTGGATGTTCAGCTTTTGCAGAGCCTCCAACACCTTGGAGCTACGTTTGTTCACAGCCGCCTTCTCTTCTTCCTGGAGTCCAGTGGCAAAGTAAACGCCAGAGCTTCCCAGGACAAAGAGGAAAAACAGGAACCGTCAGGAATTTTGCAGTAAGTAAACAAAGAAATTACCTGGAGTTCTGTCTTCCAAAGAACTACCTACCAGCTGCAGGTTGCTCAGGAGCAAAGGTGATCAAGGGTTCTGAGTTTACCAAATAGTGAAAACATAAACTAAAGCGCAGCCAAGGGCCAGTCAAGATGGCTCTGAAGGTAAAGGTGCCTGCCAACAAGTCTGATGAGCAGAACATACAGGAAAGGGAGAGAACTGACTAGCCCAAGTTGTCTTCTGACCTACACACGTGCTGTGGCATGTGTGTGCAAGCATGTGTGCATACATGCATTCACACACATTCATACAAATAAAAGAATAAATAAATGAATATAATTGCTTTGAGAGGTCTGGATACTTGGCTCAGCAATTAAGAATGCTTGCTGCTAATAGTCTGGAACTGGAGACAACCTAGATGTCCTTCAACCAAAGAATGGATAAAGTAAATGTGGTCCATTTGCATAATGGAGAATTATCCAGCAGTTAAAAAATGACATCATAAAATCTGCAGACAAATGGATAGACTAGAAAAAAATCATCCTAAGTGAAGTAACACAGACCCAGGAAGACGAGCGTGATATGTACTCACTTATCAGTAAATATTAGCTGTTAAGGATATTCACACTACAATCCACAGCCCCAGAGAGGCTAAGTGTAGGGCCAATGGGTCTACCCCTGCTCCCGGGGTTCATCTTGAGGACAGTTTCTGGCCAGCCAGCTAAACATCCTGTTTGTTCCTGTGCTCCCTCTGCCTCACCTGGTGGTTAGCTATAGGGCCATTGTTTAGTTCACCTTGGGCGTGGTAATTTCCCACCTACCTGGGGGGTATTCCATTGTACAGCAGCTAGGTATTTAAGGTTTTCCCTAAATTTGAATAAAAGGCATTCAGCTGATCTCCTTTTGAATGACCCAGGTCTCTTGTATGTTCTTTCAATCTCCAGGCCCTTGCCCAGCTCGCAAATGGTACAGTGGTGCACAAACTGTACCAAGAGTAACACAGGCGTCACAGCTAAGTAAAAAGGAGGTCTCTGGTTGGGGGGGGGGGTTGCATGGATCTCCTTGGGAAGGGGAAATAGAATAGATTTTGTGGGTAGACTAGGATCAAGCAGGTGGGGATGGGAACAGGCGGAATCAGGTTGGAGAGGAATGGACAAGGGGAGAGAATACAGGGAGAGACTACATTTGGAGGCAATTTGGGAAGCCAGTGCAGTGGAAACTTCCTAGAATCTATGAGGCTGACACTAGTGAGGACTCCTGGTAATGGAAGACATAGAGCCTGAACTGGCCATCTTCTATAACCAAGCAAGGCTTCAAGTGATGGGACTGGGACAGCAACCAAGCCACAAAACCTTCAACCTACAACCTGTCCTGCCTACAAGATATGCTGGGCAATGGTGGCTCAGAACTTGTGGGAGTGGCCAACAAATAAGTGGTCTAACTTGAGGCCCTAACCACAGGAGGGAAACCATGGCTAACACTACCTGGATGGCTAGGAACCAGAGACCAAATAGCCCAGAGACCTAGGATAGAACATGTCTGCCAAAAAAAAAAAAAAAGAAAAGTCAATGAAATGATTCCTAATTCTGCTATACTTGTAGATTGCTGCCTAGCCCAGTCTTCATCAGAGAGGTTTCCTCCAGAAGCTGATGGGAGCAGATGCAAAGATCCATAACCAAACATTAGGTGGAGCTCGGAACCCTGAGGGAGAAGAAGGATTGTAGGAGCCAGAGAGGTTGAGGATAACTGGAGAACGTGGCCCACAGAATTGACTAAGCAGAGTTCACACAGGCTCACAGAGACTGAGGTGGCAATCATAGAACCTGCATGGGTCTGCACTAGGCCTTCTACATATATGTTGTGTTTGTTTAGTTTGAGGTTTTTGGGGGACTCCTAACAGTGGGAGCTGGGGCATCTCTAACTCTTTGGCCTGCTCTTGGGACCCTTTTCCTCCTACTGGGTTGCCTCGTCCAGCCTTGAAATGAGGGTTAGTGTCTAGTATTAATGCATCTTGTTATGCTATGTTCAGCTGCTATCCCTGGGAGGCTGCTCTTTTTAAAGGGAAACTGAGGAGGAGTAGATCTGAGGAGATGGGAGGTAGTGAGGGGACTGGGAGGGGTGGAGGGAGGGGAAATTGCAGTTGGGATATATTGCATGAGGCATGAGAGAATAATAATAATCAAAAAAAAAGAACGTTTGCTGTTCTTCCAGAGGACCCAAGTTCAGTCCCTAGCACCTGTATCAGGCAGCTCACAACTGCTTATAACTCCAGTTCCAGAGGATCCAAGCCTATATATAAATAAAAATAAATCTTAAAAGAAAATTCAAAGAGCACACAATATCTCAGCAAGAAATTTTGTCATGACTTGTTGAAATGCCAGAATTCAGGATATAATAACTACAAACACCTGGTGCCCTCAATATTTTCAGGGTCTGCATATGCAAATTCAGTGACCCTCTGATTAACTTACTGCTCCATTAAAGAGGCGCAGACACTTTCCAGCCACTACCCACTGAGAAGACAGTGGATCACCTGCTCCCACAGAACTGGCGGAAAGGATAGGACAAACCCAGGGACTTGCTAGCCATCTAATCTACCTAAATCTGTGAGCAACAGTTTCAGTGTGAGACTCTGTCTCAATAAATAAGGTGAAGAGCAATTGAGAAAGACATCTGATGTTGAGTTCCGAGCTGCACATATACATAAGCAGCAAACAAACAAACAACTGCAATATGACCCCAGAAATGTCAGTCCTAGGTATATAATCCAAGTAATTCAAAGCAGGTATTCAAACAAAACCTTGAAAACCAACCTACAAGGTGTTCATAATAACTAACAGGCAGAACCAACCCATTGTCATCAAGTGATGAACACCCAAACAAAATGTGATCTAGCTGAGTGATGGTTTGTCACTCAGTAATCAAAAGTTTCCTGTACATTCTACATTGTAGGTGGACCTTACAAAGGAAATTCTCAGTGACAGAGACAAAAACAAAGGTCATATCTTATATGACCACCCTAAGACATCGAGAATAGGATATAACACACAGTGATAGGAAGCAGATCAGTAGCTGCCTGGGACTGGAGACGGGGAGAAGTGGAAGAGATGCTTAATGCGGTAGGGGGTTCCTTTTGGGGTTCTAAAAATATTCTGAAATTAGACAGAGGTGACACTTGGACTTCCCTGAAAATGTGATAATTGCTACTAATTTGTTTACTTTTAAGTGATCAAGATGGTAAATTTATGTGTTTTGCCCCAATAAAAAAATTAAGTAGTTAAGAAACTAAACTTCACCTGCTCGGAGGGCATCACTATGATAGCACTTGCCTTCAAGTCCATGATCTGAGTTTGATTCCTCGGACCCGCATGATAGAAGGAAATGGCTCCCATAAATTGTCATTGACTTCCACATATAAGCCATACCACATGCACACCCATCATGTACACTCTAAATAAATGAATGTGATAAAAACATTAAAATTTAAATTATACCTGTGACTCACCACTTACGTGTACTGGACCATTGTGACTTGGGAGACTCTTCAGGGTTCATCTTCCCAAATTCTTCAACTACTTTCAATATTGCTTTATTCTGTGGCGCAGTCAAATCCCACTTTGTGGTGAGTAAATGGAGTTCAAAGGTCAGTATTGACTCTAGTTGTGATTTCTGTAGGAATGAACCTAGATGAGTATTCTTTAAGGCAGATCAGTCGACCAGTGCAGCCTTACTTTGTAGTGATTATCTGATAAATGCCATGTCATGGGTTGAATTCAAGTAGTCATTTTTAAAAAAACTGAGGTGAGGCACAGAAAAGAATATTTGGGTCCTTGTTGAAAGCCTATTAGAAGGTTCTCTGGCTTTGAACCAGATATTTCTGTCTCTTCAGCCATTGGCTCCTCAGCCCAGGAAGGCAGTGATTCACTCAAATGAGGCTATTGATATGGCTGCTGGTGGGATGAGGTTATTGATATGGCTGCTGGTAGGATGAGGCTATTGATATGGCTGCTGGTGGGATGAGGTTATTGATATGGCTGCTGGTGGGATGAGGCTATTGATATGGCTGCTGGTGGGATGAGGCTATTGATATGGCTGCTGGTGGGATGAGGCTATTGATATGGCTGCTGGTGGGATGAGGTTATTGATATGGCTGCTGGTGGGATGAGGCTATTGATATGGCTGCTGGTGGGATGAGGTTATTGATATGGCTGCTGGTGGGATGAGGCTATTGATATGGCTGCTGGTAGGATGAGGCTATTGATATGGCTGCTGGGAGGATGAGGCTATTGATATGGCTGCTGGTGGGATGAGGCTAAGCTGCAGACAAAGGCACATCGTGAACATACTACCTTCCTGGAGGACAGTCCACACTGTCTCCTACCCTACACCCCACCCTTAACTTGGAGATTCAGAAGATCAGACTCCTTGGTGGACACTGAGAAGGAGGCTCCCTGTGACTACATCCCAACCATTTAAGAACAGTGGGTTCTAGGGCTAGCCATAACTCCTGACCTGCCCTTGCCCTGCCCCAACCTAGAAATTCCTCACTTCAGAAATGGCTTAGATGTTTCAAGTCCTTGTAGAAGATGGACTGAGAGGCCTGAAACCTGTACCTCTCCAGCTTCCCCATAAACGTCCATCCCCCAAAGACTCCTCTATCCTGTGGGGTGAACTAATGAAAAGAGCCAAATTCCATCAGACAAAATTAGCTCTGGGGAAAGAAGCTACCAGTTGAGAGTTGCTATTGCCAGTGACTATCCGTGCTGATATGATTCACAAGTCCAACACAAGATTGGCTTTTTGTTTTAATTTCCTGGAGTTGCTTTTATTCTATTTATCAATTGCTCCATCCCTGTACTACCTGAATTTCTCGAGCAATTTAGCTGGTAACTGCTGTCCCCACCAAGGACCCAGCACCCTCACTATCAGGGTGTCAAAGTACAAACATCTTCAGTGACACAAACACATATAAGAGAAAGTTTGGTTAAAGAAATATTTTGGTACTTACAGACCCTGGGGAATCTCTGCAGGCCTCCAGCACAGAGGAAAGATAGACAGGAGAACGGCAACTGGCAATATATAGTGGGGGCTAGGTCTAGGGTTGCTTCAAGTTAACAGGCAAATGCCTGGGTGGTATATTTAAAGGAAACCCAGCCTGTAGAGGGAGAGGAAAAGGGTGCTTTCTAATTTTTATCTGTGTTGCAAGCTGGCACCCACTGGGTGTGGTAAAGAAGTAGCTGGAAACTGTATCAAAAGAGACCTACTTGGAAATGTTGTTCCTGGGATTTAAGCTGAACTTTAAATATGGGTAGAAGTATAAACACTCACACTGAAGCTATATTTTTTAAAATGAGGTTTTTATATTCATTTGCTTCAAAAGGATCACAGATTCTCCCATTTCTACCCCTGATTTTGCTTTTTCAGAGCAGTATTGTGCATGTATTCAGGTTTTATTAGAGCTTTCAATTTCCCAACCCAACTTTTCTGGGATAATAAAAACTTATGTTAAGTGGAAATGTGGAGTTATCTGTGTTATAGTTTCCATCGTAACTGAGATTATACTTTCTATTAATAAATTTTGTACTTTTAGACATGACAAGGGAACTGAACTCATAAAATCTCGATGAAATGGTTGTCCAAACAAGACCTGTAAAATGAAAACTCTAGTTGACATGTAAACATGGGTGGGGGAAAATCTCACATGGCCCCACCCCTAAATGAAGAACTACTGGCAATTAATGACTGCTGAGAGAGGGAAAGGCAGTCTTCTCAAAGGATGTGCCAATAGGTTATCAAATCCAAAGTGGTCACCAGAAGCACATGTACATACAAGCAATATTAAATAGACTCATTATGGTGTATATGGTGTGTGTGTGTGTGTTTGATTTATGTGAGCATTAAAGAAGAGGTCAAGTGTTTGAGCGAGAGATGCAGCAGGAATTAGAGTGAGGAGATGGGAGAGGGGAGAATGATGTAAATACAGTATTTATATAAAATTCTCATAAAAATTTTTTAAAAGTCCCTAATAGGTTGAGCATGCTCCAGTGGCAGGCCACAAATCCATGAACATATGAGCAACACAAATGGGACTTGATGGGTGGTGAAATTAAGGAGGACACAAAGTTGGGTGGATAGGGAAAAGAAAGATGGTTTTTCTCTTTGACAATTCCATACATGCATATACTGTGTTCTGGATCCAATTCTCCATTCTCTCTCTTCCTTCCCACCCATGCCATCTCCCTTTATTCCTTACAAATCTCCTTCCCATATTTACTAGTTTTTGTCTTTAGTGTCAGCTATAGAGGGGGAAGTGGCTCACCAGACCCTACCACTTACTCTCCATCTATTGGCAACTAACAGATTCTGAAAGAAAGGATGTTATAGTACCCATTGCATACACACTGATGAATACACCAGCATCTGACAGGTCCCAACTCAGGGACACATGGACAGCCCTAGTTTAACTCTGTGAAGCTGTACCTGATTTTACCTTTCTACCCTCTCCTCTCTTCATCTCTGTTGATGCCGTCACCATTAAATATCTCTCATACCATTTCATTATCTTGTGCTCTCTCTTCCTCCCCTTTCTCTCTCCATCCTTTCCTTTTTGGTCTTAATGCCTTGCTCCTCACAGCCATCTTCTTGGTAGCACTCTCAGCATCTACCCTGTTCCTCCTTTTTTACTTCTTTCTCCCATCTCTGTTCTGTACTCAACAGAACCCTAAGAAAAATAGAGACCTGAGACCAAATGCTGGCTTCAGTAAGCCAGAGATAAACCTCAAGTCCCTACCTCTTATGGTTTCCAGGCAAAATGTCACCACAGGTTCATATTTTTCAATATCTGGTCCCCAGTTGATGCCGATGTTTTAAAAGCGTGTGGAACTTTTAGGACAGAGACCTAGCTGGAGGATGTAGGACCGCTGTGGTGGGCCTTCCACATTGGAGGCCAGCATCCCTTCTGGTTTAGCTCTATGCTTCATGGAGAGATTAACTAGCTCCTCAGTGAGTTCCAGCCTCCTATGACAGGGTCCCAGCACCATGTCTTCCCTATCATGGTGGGTACCTATCCTTAAATAATGGGTCAAAGGAAATGCACTCTTCCTTAAGTAGCTTCTTTCAGGTGTTCTGTCACAGGTATGAGAAATACAGTCTTTGAGTTCAGCTCCCTCATCTTGACAGTAGGCAAATGACTGTGACGCTCAAATGACAAACGTGGAGGCTGTCCTAGGACACAGCAGCACACTGAGACTGCCTCCCACCCCACTGCTCCGATCGCTCCTCTTCACTTACCCCCTCTTTTAATTATCTTCCTTTTGCCTCCTTATTCTTGGCCAAACATAGCACCTACCTAGGTGACTTGTAATAGTCTGCGTTTGCAGAACAAAGTTACTTCCCATTAATTTCTGCAGAAAATGGTTACTAAATCACCCAGGTCACAGGGCCATTGCCTATAGATAAGGACATTACTCCATTAATTCTGCAGAAAATGGTTACTTAACTTGCCAGAAAGATCATTGTCTATAAAATGGGGACATTACTTCCTTTGATTTTTCAAGAAAATACTTAACTAACCAAGGTCTTGAGGTTCTTATCTGTAAATTATAGGCAACAGCATCTGTCTTGTGTGTTTACATGAGACATGAGTATAATCACTTACAACCTACCTTGCAGACAGTAAGCAACATCAATATGCAAATTATTAATCTTATCAGTTGTTACCAGGTGGTGGTAAAAGTCAAACATGAAAAAGGAATGATGTGAAATTCCCTTCTACTCCTTGTTTTTTGATTTGGATGGTTTTTCAAGGCAGGGTTTCTCTGTGTAGTCTTAGCTGTTCTGGAACTCCACTCTGTAGACCAGACCAAGCTGGCCTCAAACTGACAGATTTTCCTACCACTCCCTCTGATGTGTTGGCATTAAAGGTATGTGCTACCAATACCCAGCCTCTCTATTATTCTTAAGAAACTACATTTTTTCCCACTTCAGGCAACTTGTTACTGATTTTCTCATATCTTTTCAGAATTAACATAGAAATTAACAAATAGCAAATGTATAGTAGTATAATATATAAACATATATTCTATACATACACACTATACACACATACACATTATATATACACACTATATGCACATGTATTTGTTATATATACACTATACACATTCACCACACACACTACATATAAATACTATATATACACACATACATACTACTCATATGCACACACCATAACTATAAACTATACATATTATTTACACATATACTGCACACATACATATCATATATATGCATGCACATACAAAGACAATGATATGTATATCCCTGCATACTTACATCTATATTATATGGATATATAACACATCTATACTACATATTTATACATATATGTGTACATACATAAATATACTACAAATTTACAGATATATAACATCCATATACATCTTCATACAATATATATCACTATATATTTACAAATATACATTATATCTGTATTTATAGTGATAGATACATATATACAAACATAAACACAAAAGACATATACTATGTATTCTCATATATACACTATATATATATATATCACATATGTATGTATTGTGTGTCTGGTGGTGTGCTAGTACACTTTTAACGACTGTCTTTCTGTAGCAGGAAAGTTACCTAAATGAGCTCCTCGGATACAGACTATGACCCCCAGTTTGATAACAGGACCCTGACTTGTAGTACCTGGAAATTCCTGTGGTGGCAATAGTCTCCTCACAGGTGATTTCAAGCTTCATGAGGACTGTGGAATTGGGAAGAGGGGCCAGACAGAGAAGAGAAGGAGACCAGTAGGAGCAGGTAGGGGAGCGGGAGAATGAAGGAGAGCAACAAAAAGTTTGTAAAGAAATGCCATACTGCTTTGAATGCCAATTTTAAAAACTAATTTTTTAAAAATGTAAATAGTCACTAAGGGCCAGTGTGATCAGGCTTCAGTTCAGCACTTATGATAACACAGAGAGAGAGGAGGGGCAGGCACAAAATCTATCAGGGGTTTAAAGACCCTAAGTCCTTAAGCAAGGGAAAGTACAGGGGCCTAGGTTAGGAAATATGGAGAACTGTAGAATTCTAGATGCTGTCCACTGATCCAGAATAGAGTGTGGAAAAAACCTGGGTATCTGGTCATCTACTGATTTGGCATAGTCACAAAATCTGAATGGGCCTGACAGCTACCAGTTACTTTTATTTTGGCACCATTCACCATGAAAGGGAGGAAAGAGATCAAAGGTATTCCAGGAAAACCAGTCTGCATTGATAGTATCAAGCAAGCATTCCTCAAATGATTAACCATAACTGCTGGCCAAGGGCAGGGTCAGGATTTCTTAGGCAAGGTGCTCAGGAGGGTTACTATGGCCAAGACCTGAGAGACAGAGAACAGCTCCACACAGAGCTCCAGAACCAGTTTTTTCTACAGCCCATTACATGCGAGTGACAACACAAGTGAAACAAGGGGTTGATTCGGGGTCTCCCGGTCTCATCAGCACTGACACTGTTTTCTCCAGGTCAACTCCAGACAGCAGCAACAATGCGATTCCCACCCTAGAACAATGATAGAATGGGGCTAAATCCTCCCTGAAGAAGTATGTTTCTACTTTCATATTAGTTTGCCACACCTTTCTACTAAATCACTGGAAATATTTGTCAATTTCTGTATTTATGAAAACCTGGAATTTCCATTCAAAAGATTTATGGTATGTTTTTCCTGCTATTTATATGAATTCTTTAAGCCAATTTCTTTTTGATGTTTTGTTCATGGTGAGAATAGATGTTTGACAAAATTTGCGAAGACCATTCACAAATGTCATAAGTCCTGTTACAAATTCATTATTCAAGATGGAAAGCAGGATTTATTTCATAGGTTCTAACAGTGTCTAGGAGCCAGAAGCAGAAATTCCTATTGCCAGTACTCTCTTTCCCATCATGCTCCACTCCTGCCAACAAAACCTATTCCAAGTAAGGGGCATAGCATAGCCTGCAAGTAGTGACTACAGAGAGGGCCCTCCTCCTCACTTTGCAAAGAAATCCTCAAGGCTGCATGTCAGCATAAAAAAGTCTTTTTTCCCCCAGTGGATTCTCAGCTTTTGACAATTTAAAGAAAATCCTGAATATGTATTCCCAACACGTTCATTTCCTGTCTGCTATCCCGCTTCAGTCTGGGTCACCATTGCTGTCACCCTGTCCATTCCTCACCTTAAGTACATTTTATGCATTTACTCATCTAATTCTCAAGACCCTTTGTGGTGACTTGTATAACCACAAAATGTGCTCTTTTGTTCCCATTTACAGAGAAAGAATCACTGAAATTACATATTCACATCTACTGCAGGCATGAGTATCAAGTTGTACATTAAAAAAAAAAAACAGGGTTTCAGTGAGATCGCAGGGCTCACCCAAACCCTCCACAGGCAAGCAGCCAAGCCATGCTTCATGAGAGTCAAGAATTCCTGCTCATCCATAGTAGCAAGCACAGGATGGAACCAGAACAAAACCCCAGCAATTACAGACACCTGATTTTTGACAAAGATGCCAAAAATATAGAGAAATAGGCTCTTCAACAAACAGTACAGGAATAACTGTGAATCCACATGCAAAATAATGAAGCAAGATCTCTTATGTCTCCCCTTCTACTAAGGTGTGTTCCAAATGTATCAGACATCTTTGTAAGAAATGTAAGGCAGAGAAGAGACAGACTCCATGTCAGTAAGCTGAGACTGCCTTACTGGAACAGCAAGGAACCCCAGCCTTTCCTCAGGATGAAGGCTGATCACCTTTGCAGGAGCTGGGGGACATATAGATACACATAGGTACTTACAGCTGTTTTTGTAGTTTGACTGGGAACAGGGTGAGTTGTTTTCAACACACAGTCATATTGTTTCTGCAGATGGAGCTGAACGGTCAGGCTTGGACAAAGCAATTCTTTATGGCTTGGGGCTACTGCCAAATACACCCTGACTCAATTCCTCATGTCCTGAGGCTATTACCCAACAATCAAAAGAACTGAAACTCATGTTAGAGGAAGAATTGTAGTTAAAATGTAAAATGAATTAGAACAAATTAAAAATTAGGGTAATCATTTCAAGATACAGAAATAGGCAAGGACATTCTAAGAATAATTGCAGATACTCAGAAAATAATGCCAATAATTAAAAAATGGGATTTCAAACTTTTAAAAGCTGTACATAGCACAGTTGAATGAAAAGACAAACTGAAGAATTGCTTTAAAAGCATTCCCAACCAGTGCTGACTCAGCAACAAAGACTTTCTAAAAGCCAGATAATGGCAGAGTACAATCGTTCATACCTGTCATGCCAGCATTAAGTAAGAGGACAGCCTGGGCTACACAGCAAACCCAACTAAACAAAACAAAACCAGACAATAGGCCAGACTCATGTCAATAAGCACTTACCTGAAAGTCTACTAACAAGTCACTCTCTAGGGACCCCGTTTCCACAGCATTCTGATGGTTTCTGAACCTGCCTGCCCATTGATTCCTAATCACTTTGCTTCCCTGAACCCAAATGAGGTCAGTGTTGTGTTCAAGGTTCTACTGTGTCTGGAGCTGTGTGTTCCCTTGCTAAACAAACAGCCCGTTCCTGTTTTCATGTGATGGCTCTACAGTCTTCATTTAGCTTCGGAATGCTAAGGTCCTTCTGTCTTCGGGGAGCTTCTAACTCAGGTGAAAGGAGGGCATAACCTCTGCTGTCAGACCACCCTCAGTCAGGGGCTTACCTTGCTGGGGAGAAAACTGGCCTGAGAACAGTTGTAGCATGAGGGGCCTGCTTGGTGGGGTTTCTGTCCTGCCCAAGTCACCCCAGCCGTTTAGTCCCAGAGAAAATCACACAGAGAGTCTCCATAAGTTACAAACTGATTGGCCCATTAGCTCAGGCTTCTTATTAGCTCTTGTAGCTTATATTAACCCATTATCCTTATCTATGTTAGCCACATGGCTCAGTACCTTTCTCAGGGGGGCAGGTCACATCCTGCTTCTTCTGTGGTCTGGGGAGGAGTGCCAAGGGAGCTTACTGCTTCCCAGAATTCTCTTGTTCTCACCTCTACTTCCTGTCTGGTTTTCCCGCCTATACTCCCTGCCTGGCCAATCAGCGTTTATTTAAAACATGATCGACAGAATGCAGACAATTCTCCCGCACCAAACAGTAACCACACAACTCTAACTGGTCAAAAATTGAGTGTTCCTGGCAGCAACCTGAGCTGTTGCTTTGATTTTGTTGCCAAGATGGCAGGGAACTTGCAGGCAAGGTGTTGGGCAGTGTGCCCAAGACAAATATCTCCTTGTGACAAGCCATAAAGGGTAGTGAAAGACAAGCTCCAGATAAAGGAATGGCACTTAGAAGCAGATACTGCTTCTAACGACTATCTTTGCTACCCCTTAGCCCTCAGGCAGCTGGCAAGCTCACATAATTTTATCATTAGTGAACTGGGAGGCCCATAAAGAAAGCATATCTTCAGCTAAGCATAGAGGCCTATTTATATCATAATACATGAGACATTCTCAGGGTTTGAGGGCACCAGCCAAATCTCAATCCACTACTTGCTAGTTAAGGTTTATAGTAAGCAACAGTATCCTGGTGAAGACAGACGCTAAAAAGAAATCCCACACTAGCTCAGAATTGAGTATAATAAAGGGTTATTTATTTAGAGGTAGACTCACAGATCACAGTTCTCTGTTCAAACGGGGAACAGCAACCAAATCCAGCAGCTGGAAGAGAGAGGGACCGTATGCTTTACAACAGCATTTACAGTATAAAAGGCCATGTCCAAGTGGGCTGGTAACTTAAAGGCTACTGGCTGAAGGAGTTCCTACAGCACCTCTCCGTTTTGTTTAAATAAGAGAGTTCTAAGCCTAATACAAAATTATACACAATAAGAACAAATATCAAGTATAAAACTTAGAATTACAGACAGTATAAACAATATAAACAAGAAGCATGTGATAAAAGTTTCAATAATTATCTTATCCTAAGGAGTCTAAGTCTTATATTATAAATAAGTTGACCAAGTCATGAGAGGAAAGTAACTACAACTATCTAGTCTTTAATCCCATCGAAAACCAAAGAAGGGAAATAACATACTTGAGTAAGCAGGAAGTGCAATCAAACAACTTCCAAAATGTGCAACAAATGACAGAGACAACTGGCTACCTGGGCAATCACCCAAAGTCTCATTTGCAACACTGGAGCAACCAACTTTGGCTAAGGCCTAGAGTAGCTGACAGACCATTTTCAGAGAGGAAAATTTTCAAAACTGAATTACCTGTCTTGGAAAGATGTAACAGTCTTTTTTCTTGTATCCTGCTTGTCCTGTCCAGACATCGTGCATTTTGTCAGTGGTCAATGCATGGGCAGTTCCTTGCACAAAGGCTAGTTTTGCCAAGAAGAAAACAAGCTCCAAGTGGAATGTCTTTGATGCTCAACATTCTCTCGGGAATAGATCAGTGCTGCCAGGAGTAATCGTGTCTCACTTCAACAGAACCCTTAGTTATTTAAATGCCATATTCTACAGCTCTTTGAACTGGTTGAAGATTACCTATCTATGCAGAATACAATCTCTATGTATCTAAAGAACCTGATCATTCTAACTATGAGTATTATAAACATGGATGACTATTGACATATAATCCTTAATACCTATATAGCTTAAAGACTAAGATTTCATATTAGAATACAAAACAATCTTTAAACAACTGTGCAACAAATGAGGACAAAGACCTCAAAATATAAACAATGTATAAGTATCTTGAAAAGAGGTCAAAATGTATAGTGCAATATAATAAATACATCCTAAAATTATATCAATATACAAAATGTCTTAAGCAGAGGTAGAGGTATGCATGCATACAACATGACAAAATAACTTTGCCTAGGTGTACAAATACTGTAGACAGAAATAGGAACATATTCAATACAATTTGAATTTCTATCAATATACAAGAATCTATACCAGACATCAAAGGGAAGAGACAGGGATCTGTAACCCTTGTGGGTCCCAGCGTGAGTCTGAGACCTCTGATGAAGCAAGCAGGTCCCCTGCTGGTTCAGGGACACCCGAGTCTAGAACCTCCAAGGAAGTAGACCGGAACTGGAAATCTTTACAGGCCCAACTCCAACCCAGGGGCTTCTGCAGGAGGGAACCCAGCCTAGGACTTACAGTTACAGGTCAAAGTTAGCAATTGCCTGGAGGCAAGGAACTCCACCTTGGGCAACAAATCCCACAGGAGTGGAATTGAACGAGACTCCTAGGACAGAGAGAGCTGAGGAAACAAGCTCCACGTGGGGCAGAAGCCAGGAGCAAATCCAGCCCTGGGAGCCAACCCAGTCCTGGAACACTGATTGAGCCAAAGACCCGACTCAGAGCCGGCGACCTCCACTGGAATCGGAGTGGGACTGAACCAGCTACCCAGGACAAGGAGAGAACGGGCTCCACCAGGAGCAGAAGATAGGAGTCAACCCGGTCCCCAGACCCGAGTGGATCAGGATTGACCCAGCGACCAGATCCAGAACCAGCGATCTCCACCAGAACAGGTCTAACTCCAAGCCAGGGATATCTACAAGAGGAGATCCAGACCAAGATTTACAGAAACAGATCAAAGCCAGCAGCCTAGACCAAAGTAGGCTTGAGACAGCAAACTCCAAGAGAGCAAATCAAAATACGGGAAAACTGAGCTACCTCCAGGAACAGGAATGACGAACGAAGTAACTCAAACTGGGACACTGACTGTACCACTAGGAAAACTTTCTTAGCTTTTGATCTACTAACACATAGGAAACTATTCAACAGAATCTTAGACACCACCATCCACACCTATTAGAGGAAAAGATGAGGAGAAAAGGTAGGATCACAAGCTACACCACAAAGAACAACACAATACCAGTGAAACCCAAAGACCCTACAAAAGTAAGCCCGGAACAACCAAATATGGATGACCCAGAAGAAAATGATCTAAACAATAACCACAAGAGAATATCTGATTATTCTAATTATAATAATATAATTATTAAAGATGAATTGAGAAATTACCTTAAATAAATGGAAGAAAAAACAAACAAAAAATTGGAAGATATCACCAAATCACTTAAAGAAAACCAAGAAAAAGCACTCAAACATATAACAGAA
>PVIU01025640.1:0-23371 GCA_004026605.1 Ondatra zibethicus
AACCTCAATTGGCTGCAGATAAGCCTGTGGACACCAGGATCCTCAGGATTGGATAGGGACCCCCAAGGTTGAAACGCATTCGGGAAGCGCCTGGACACTCAGTCCTGGAGCATTGCCAAATATGGAATTGTTTACCTCTGAACTGCCAGGGTGAAATCGCCATCTTGTAATGGCGTTTTGCCTACGGCTCCCTGCACTTTTGCTGTTATGGGAGTGCCTACTTTAATAAAAACTGACAACAGAACAGCCCATAGTAGGAAAAAAATTCAAAAACATCTGTAAGGAATGAAATATTAACCATATTACAAGTATTTCTTATCATCTTCAATGTCAGGGCATAAGTGAAATCTCCTAGAGCATTAAAACAACAGTTACTTAATAAAGAAGAAAAAAAGGGAAGCACCAAGGGTTATTATTGAACTTCCCTTATTTACTCTTAACTTTTGAAATTTGTTTCAACTTCGTATATGTTCAAGGAACTCAAAAACAGTTCTCTTCAAAACATCATGAACTGCCTTTAAATAGGCCTATGTGGGGTTTTTTGTTTGGTTTGGTTTTTTTTCTTTAATGAGACTTGGAAGCTCCATTTGCTGAAGAAAATTGGGGAAGGATATGTATCTGCTGTTGCAGATGGATCCATGGAAACGTGAATTCCTCTTTGGCTACTCTGGCCCCAGACCATCAAAGGTAATGTCAGAGGGCAAGGAGACAGTGGAAGTCACCAGAAAGATAGCAACTCTCTGGCTAAAGGGCAAAAGGAAATATCAAATATATATATCATCAGAAGTCATGTTTGTCCACTTGGGGTCAAGTTAAGGCTCTAAGCACCAAGGGAGAAGTTATTTATGAAGCACATAGGACCCTGTGTCAGCTGAGAATCTTTTCTGGTGATGCCAGTTATGTTGACCGGTGCATCTGCAGTGAGTGCCTCTGAGCACCTGTATTGGTATATGTTCCTCATCCTCCTTTGCTTCACCTTGTGGATTAGATGGATCCAGATCCTATCTTCTTTATGAATGACTCTGTGTTTATGCGTGGACATTGAGACATTCATTCATCCATCTGAAGAAGGGACTGAGTTTCATTTTTCTTTGGGATTTGAGTCACCAATAATATGGATCTCTTTTCAAGCTATTCAATAGATTTTTCAGATAAATATATTAATGTATCTAATAGTCCTACATGTGGTTTGAGCCCTCATTCTTGATGGCAGAGTACAACATGTAATACTTTCATTGGTCTAATATTATAGATTGTGTTTACACTTTCCTTACTTATAGGATACTCGTGCATCAAACGACAATTAGATTAATATAGTACATCCCAAATCAAAACCACTCTAAATATCCTGCAATTAAAAATATTTAAAAGGGGTAGATGTCAGAATCCAGACCAGGAGTGGAGCTGTTTGAGAAGAATTCTGAGTGCCTTCGGAAACACTCAAAGAAATCAGGACAAAAGATTTGTGACTCAGCTTCTTCAAAACACAAAAATGTTCTTGGAATGTGTTTTTGTGCTCCCTTCAGGTGTAGCAAAAAGAAGTTTTATTTTATATTACTTACTATTGCTTGCTATTGATAATAGCATAAATGTTTAAACTGTCCTCTGTGTGAAGGACACGCTTCTGTCATGCTCAGGTCTCTGTTACTGTGTCCAGCACGAATTCAGGTGCTCTTTACTCATATGAACTTCCTTACCTAAGAGCATAAACTGCTGCTGCTCTGAAAAAAGTTGGCTATTGCAGGAGACTTCAGTTCCCTCATTTATCGGCTCAACTGAACTGTGTTCTCCAGCACCTGAAGTGGTGGCGCCTCCCCAGCATGCTTTGGTCATGGTGTTGTTTCACACCAACGGTAAACCTTAACGAAGACAGGTCATGTCACTCCTGAAGGAAATAGAGCCACCACAAAACTCCATTATGCCTCTGGTCCATACATTCTCTCTACTCTTTCTTCAAAATGTTCTCTCTCTCTCTCTCTCTCTCTCTCTCTCTCTCTCTCTCTCTCTCTTTCTTTCTTTGTTTCTTTGTTTCTTTTGAATCAACCAGTGTATTTCAAGGATGTGTTGACCTCACAATGGAGACCAGGAGATGTGCTACGTTGGGGAAGGGGTTTTGCTCTTGTTTCCACAGGAGAAGAAAAACTATGGATACCATAAAAATTAATAAAAATTCACTTTGAAAATGAGAAACCTCTTGAGAAAGAGAAATGACGGCTCATCCACAGTGGTGACAACCATACAGGTGGTAAGGAAATCATATAGGGTTTGGGCAGGGTTCTGCTCTTGTCTTTCCAGGAAAATTCACATCTTCAACAATTCAAGAGACCCTGGATATTTGGATGCTGACAGAAGGAAAACTAATTATCCAATAAGGATCTAAGGATCATTGAGAAAAAGGAATATGACTTATGAGGACAGGTGATCAAGACATATGCACTTAATATATATTTATGAGTATATAGAGCTGGATTTGGAGTTGGACAATGGCTCTGTACTTCTCTAAATCCAAGCGTGTTGGTAAAAGGAATATTCAGAGTTTCTGTCTCATGTCAGGAGCCATTTGGTATGGGACAACTCCAAGGGCACAATTGGTTAGCGCACAGTACTTATACAAAATGTTCTCTTAATAATTCAAATGCTGAAACCAAGCTCACTTCATATTCACTTGGAGGGTAAGACAGTAGATCCTTAGAATTCTTCATTCTTTTGTTTATAGCACAAAAAATTTTAGTCTCTTTTTGTGCAAAGCATATCACTTAGTAATGCTCATTGATTCACATAAGAAACACAGGAAAAACAGTGAGTGACCCAGAGCCGCCTCCTAGGCCAGAGTAGCAACCAGGAGGGTCCATCCAGGACAGGACCAGTGACCAGGAGCCACCTCCCAGGCCAGCCCAGCACTGCTCTCACCTCTGCACTGGAGATGCTCCTCTCACCTCCACTCTCAGCCCTGTGCCCACAGTTATTTACAGCACATTGCATCAGGAACTGGAAAGGCCCCCAGGTGGGGCAGTACATGGCAGACAGAAGCATCCCTAAGACAGATGTGCTGTATAAGCTTCCTTAAAGCTGTATATGAGGCTATTGGCTTTTTGAAATGGGAGTGGTGAGCCAATCAAGAGTTTGAGTCACATTTGTAGTTTAGTGTACAAGGAACAAAGCAACAAAATACACCAATATTCTTGAAATGCCTGTGGTATAGGTACAGCAAGGTGACTCTCATCTGTCCAGATCCCTGTTGAAACTTAGTGTGAAGACAGAATCCTCAGCATGCTCCATATCTATTTTGTGCCAGTGTTTAAAGAAGGACCCAAGGAGGAAGAGACAGTGACCATCTACTCCGTGACCCAGAAGAGGGTCCTTGAGCTGGTTCATAGCTTGATAGTGTGGACAGAGGAGGGTCTAGAGGAAAAGGAAGCTAGTTACAGAAACTTGACTGCTGGAATAACTTCAGAGCCATGCAAATGTAGTAATGGTGGAGGAATAAGGAAAATTACACTTCAGGGACCAACTCTTTAGTTTCCTACATGGTGACAATGACAACTGAAGTCTTTGCGGTGCTCTGACCATGACAGGCCTGACCCAGAACTTAACCACAACACAGGCTCCACAGTGAGCAGCCCTCACAGCCCTTCAGTGCACTGGGTCCGCTATGTGTTTCCATTAAAGGGAAACATTTCATTCTCTTTCACCAAGCAGTGGAGGTCATTAGAGGCTTTGAGCCTTACAATCTCAACTCCTCTGATACCAGAAAGTTTGGGATTGATGTTCCCGTGAGGCTCTAGCTCACAACCCAGCCGTAACTCCCGATGTGGAAGTATCTACGCCAGCAGATTGCATCATGGGGCATTGCTGCATAGCTGTCTCCTTCAGATTGAATTATCCCCTCTGGAGGGAGTAAGGAGACCCACAGGCCAGGGCAAGCTCACCAAACTTAGCACACTCACAAGGTCCTCTTCCCAGGGAGACATAAGCAGGAAACATTTGCTGGGAGGAGAAGAGACTCTTCTTTCATGGAGCAGCTGTTTGCAAATTGAGCAGGGAGATCCAGTGTGCTCTTTAGGCTCCTGTGAAGTTGACACACACTGGAGTCATCTGGGAAGAGGAAACTCAACTGAGAAAATGTAGTTTTGTTTTCTTTTACTCTTTGACTCTTTGCAGGCTGGCACCCAGCTCCCAAATAAATAATACCCTTTGTCTTATTCTTACTTATGAATGATTCATCATAGCTTGGCCTGTTTCTAACCAGCTTTTCTAACTTAAATTATCCCATTTCTCATTAACTGTGTTTTGCCTCTGGGCTTTTTACCTTTCTTTATTCTATATATCTTTCTTTCCTTCTTACTCTGTGGATGGTGGTGTGGCTGGGTGGTTGGCCCTGGTGTCCTCTTCTCCCTCTCTTGCTCTTTGCTCTTCCTCTTTTGGAGCCTAGATTTCTCCTCCTATTTATTCTCTCTCCTGCCTAGCTAGTGGCCTTTCGGCTCTCTGTTAGACCAATCAGGTATTTTGTTGCATTAAACTAATGCAACATAAAAGAATGCAACACATCTTTGCATCATTAAACAAATATTCCACAGCATAAACGAATGTAGCACTTCTAAAACTAATATTCCACAATAAGAAAGTGCATCTATCACACTGACCTAGAGAAAAAGCAGTTGTGTATTTCTTGATTAATAATTGATATTGTGATATTGGAGGGTGTGGTGGTTTGAAACAAATAGCTCCCAAAGGAAGTGGCACTATTAGGAGCTATGGTCTTGTCGGAGTAGGTGTGGACTTGTTGGAGTGTGTCACTGTGGAGGTGAACTTTGAGGGCTTATATATGCTCAAGCTCTGCCCAGTGAGTCAGTTCATTCTTGTTGCCTTTAGGTCCTGTGTTCCGGATCTGCTCTCGTCACAGAGCTCCAGGGTGACCTGTGCACGAGGCCATCTCAGTGCTTCGTCCAAAACTTTATCAAAGGTTCTTAGACCTCACTGTTCTTCAGCTGCCACTGTGTCCTGCTTTATGCTGCTGGCTGCATCATTGTAGATTAGAAAATTTATTCATCTGAGTTTGGTGAGTTTCTAGGTTCCAGGAGGGTCACCTTCTGCTTTTTTAATGATGCTTTGTCCCATATGGATTGGCTTTAAAAGACAGTATTTTATGAATCCACTTCAGGAGTCTCCCTATCGTCATACATATTATACTATACATGAAAATAAAGAAATGTTTGATATACTGAACAAGAAAAAAAGGTGTTTTTCTAATCATTAGTGACCTTAAAGAGGATTCAGAAAAGCAGGAGGAAAGAACACTCAGTAAATTCAGGATTTAGACCAGAAAGTCAGCAGCACAGACTAGACATTCAACAAGAAATATGAAATTTTGAAGAAAAAACAAACAAAAAAATTAGAAATGGAAAACTCAATACACCAAATAAAAAACAGTAAGAAATAGTACCCCAAAAAAGATCACATAGAAAAACATTAGGGATTGGATGAAAGTTTAAGGAAATAACTACACTGAGGTGGCAGTACAGAAATGAGCATGATCGTGACTTTGAAGAACTCTTTATGATCAAGAGTGCAGACCTTGAAAGTCCCAGGCTAGAAGAATTTATATCCTACACAGTAAAGGGAGAAGCTACACATGGACTCTGCACACACTAGATGAAGTGATTTTTTTCTTACACACACACACACACACACACACACACACACATACACACACACACACACACACGAAGTTTAGAGAATGACCCTAAGTCACAGTTAGGTATGCCTAAGATTGAAAAAGAATAAAAGGAGAGAATATGTCTATACAGCAGCCCCTAGCAGTCCAGGGCTGACAATAAGTGTTGACAGAGGTCACTTGTTGTTTCCTGGCTGCCTAGGCCCAAAATAATCACACAGAATCTACATTAATTACAACACTGCTTGGTGAATAACTTATGAATATTTCTAGCTTACTCTTACATCTTAAATTAACCCATAACTCCTGTCTGTGTTAGCCACATGTCTTGGTACCTTTTATCAGTGAGGCATTCTCATCTTGCGTCCTCTGCATCTGGATGACAACTGCAGACTTAGCCTTTCCTCGTCCCAGGATTCTCCTATTCTAGTCACCCCCCCATACTTCCTGCCTGGTGACTGACCAATCAGCATTATATTAAACCAATACAAATGACATATCTTTACAGGGTGCAAGACCATTGTCTCACAGTACTTTCTACTTTTTTTCTTTTCAAAATAAGAACTCTAAACCTAAATCCTTTGTTTAGCTTTTTTCCTGACCATCATCCATAACAACTTGTAACTAACACTCTAAACAAAGACAAACATCCATAATCCATTTTGGAGGAATGTGGGTATAGTTTTCTAGGCTACTTCCTTCTGACTGGGGGCACTGATATTCTTATGGGGACCTAAAGATAATTTAGGATTATTGTCAAGTCCTGAATGGAATATTCTGTGAGGCTTGATCATCTCAACCAGCAGTCTTGAGGCTGTTCTGGATGTAGAACTCAGAGAAAACTCCAACACAGGTCCTCTGAAATGTTGGATCATCTGGGCCATCCACTCCTATCAGAGATTTTTCAGGGGATCTTCCTGATCAAACTTGATTTTTCTTAAATCAGAATGAATCTACAGCCTCTCATTTCCTGTGGAAACAAAAGCAAAACCTATTCTCCAAAGAAACATATCTTTTGACTTAAATTTTAAAGTCAAGACATTTTCAAGATATATATTTTGGATTAATCCAGCTTTAGCAGCTGTTATTCCTTCCTCAGCCATCAAACAATTCAAAGACAACACAATAACATACAGTATCCAGATTCTCTGTGTATTTTCCATCATTATGTGGCTTTATTTTAAACTCTATTTCTTTTATTTTTAATTTTGTGGGCTTTTGGGGGACAGGGTTTCTCTGTGTATCTTTAGCTGTCGTGGAACTCACCCTATAGACAAGGATGTCTTTGAACTCACAGAAATCTGCCTGCCTCTGCCTCCAAAGTGCTGGAATTAAAGGTGTGTGCTACCACAACCAACTACTCTCTCTCTTTTTTTTTTAAAGGACTTTATCCTTTTTCTTTTCACTCCCAAGTCTACATATATTTTTAAGCACACTGTAATCCATTTAGAGGTTTGTTTTGTTTTCATCTAAATGTATCTTTACTGTATCTCTTTCTCTCTCTCTCTGACCACATGAGTCTTTAATTTGCTAAGTGATATGGCTAGGATTAAAGCCATGGCTTTGATGTCTGGATCCACTCCATTCCTTAGCTTTCTGAAAGTCTTCGCCTTTCATGGCAAAGGTAATGGTGGGAGCCATGTTTATCGCCACAACTTTATGGAGATTCAAGGTCCCTGCCACCACCAAGAAGCATGCTGTCAATTATTCATAAACACCATTTAAGTGTTTGGTGTTAGGGCCTCTTAAAAGAACTGCAGGGTTTTAGCAGCTACAGCTGAGTCAGGAAGCCTATCTTAAATGAGATGCACTTGCCTCTAACAGAGACCACCCAATGAAATGCGGCTACCAAGAAGTTATGCTGAACTCTGAACTCTGTTCTTTTGTGTCTAGAATTGCTTCCCAAGTTCTCTCAGGGTTTATGTGGATGTAGTTGGCCATGTTGGTGCCATTTGTTGACAGAGACTGCTATGAAGTCTCAGTAAGAGACAGGCTGAAGCATCAGAGAGGCCAGAACCTCCTTTCCAGGAGAGTGAAGGGCAGACCCAGGGCTTAGACACTACAAGGTATCTCTGGGCAAAATTATGAGATTTCTTTTCCTCTACCCCCCATATTACTTATCCACCTCACCTGACAGCAGCACAAATGCTCCTGTGGGTGGGAAAAATAATCTCCTGAATATTAGTTCTGGGATATGACCACTCCAGTGCACTCCTTCACACCAGGAAGTGGATAGACCCTGGGAAGGGAAATGAGCCAGGAAGGTGGAAAAGTGTGAGCTAAACTGTTCTTCATGGCTGGCTGTGCGCATGGTGGGTGAGTCGGAGGCTCTCTCCTTGGATCCCCTCTGCTATCTAAGAGAAAATGAGAACTAAAGACTTCATTTCTCAAGCTGCTTTCTGTTAGAGACCCAGAACTGATGTGTGGGCCTTAGAATTAATTTTAAATAACCCTTCTCCATGTGATCTGGGCAATAACTGAACAATCTCATCTTCAAGAGACAGAAGTCCATTGTTTCACATTAAACATCTGTCTAAAGAGAGTTACATCCAAAGGAAAGGAGAAAGGGAGAACTTGGCCAGGAGAGGAGTTGACTGCTCTGCATGAAGTCGGTACTTAGAGCAACAAACAGACAGACTCCAAACTGTCCCCTGCAGCTCCACCCTGGACACCACACCTGATGACCAGACACTGACTCTAGCCCTTGAACTTCTTTGTTCTTGGTTTGCCAAACATTTTTTTTAATTTTTCTTAAAACCTTTATTTTTATTAGATTGATTCATTTTATCTTAACTATTTTATTAATCATTTTATCTGTGTGTTTTGCCTGCATTTATGTATGTGTACCATGTGTGCAAGATACACATGGAGATCAAAAGAGAATATTGGATCCTCTGGAATCAGAATTATGGGCTTCAGGGTGCAGAAATTGACTAGATCCTCTGCAGGAGCAGCAACTGCTCTTAACCACTTAGCCATCTCTCTAGCCCTGGTGTTCAGCTTTTCAGAAGTTTCTCCCAATTCACTCCCTGATTTGGGGGTAAAAGAAGGAAAATTTTCCAGGAGTCAGGAAACCCAGGGTGCTGTTCATCCTTACAGCCCTCCTTGTCACCACACAGGGACTGTAATTAGGAACAGAAACTCTACCTCAGCAAATGGCAGGCCACTAGGGAGTGTGCAGAGCTGGCAACGAGGAAGGACATGTGCATAAGGAGCCCTTTCCCCTGGAGAAGTCAAACTCCTGATGGTGACATCCTAACAGCAGTGACAGTTGCTGGAAACACAGGACTTAAGGACGATAAACAGGGCCTGGCTATACTGTGAGAACACCCACCCTGAGCCCTGCACAGACTCCACAGGTAAGTGCTCCATCAAGTCACAATGGACTGAAGCTGCCTTTCACCTTGACAGAGGGGCTGTGAGGTAGGAATGGGGAGGGAAGGTGGTTGAAGAGAAGAGTCTGGGATACTCTGTCACTGTGAGAAAGAAAGGTGACAGGATCCAGGGAGAAAGCAGGCTCTCATTCCCACCTGCAGTGCAGAATTGTTTCCATGTCCATGAGGGAGCCCTGCGCAGCTGCATGGGGTGCACTGGGCCAGAGATGCTCATGACAGCCCAGGCAGGTATAGCAGACACTGCCTGAGATTTCAGCTTGAGTGTGAGGAAGCTTTTCCTCTTTACAGTTTCTCCAGTCTCTGTGTTGTCCTCACAAAAGCAAAGGTTCGACTATGCAGTATCTTGGGTCTGGTGCCCTCCCACCTCTCAGAAGGGGGTATGGGGCTTTGCCCTTCTTTGTTCTGATTTTATTGTTCCTGCAGCTTTCCTGTCCAGACTCAAAACACAACACAGTGTGACAGTGCAGAGAATCCTGGGGGAATCTGACACAAAGTCACAGAACAATGCATTAGAGCATGGTTAACACTGGGCAGGCACTGTCCTGAGCACTATGTGCCTCTGCTCCATTTAATTCTCACAAAACACATGAATTGTACCAAGCACCATCCCTACATTAGTGGCTATTAAAGGGGCCAAGAAAATGTTCAATGCTAGAAACAGAGCAGTTAGTAACAGATGGGATAGCTTTTCAACTTGACAATTTATCCTTCTCTAGTTTATGGATTTCTCTCTCATGCATTTGGACCTAGCATTGGCCCCTAGAGTCCATAACCCATTCCTGAAATAAAACTATGAATTGATAAGTTTCACACAGGTCGCTCTTTTTATTTCTTACATGTTGGAGGAGTGATGGTTGAGGAAGTATATTAAATTGTATATGAATATGCATATTCATATTATATATATATACATACACATACCCAATTACCATGAAATAGACAAATAGACACGGGTGAGTGTGTGTGTATGTGTATGTGTGTAGCTTTTACAACTAAGTTCTGACTGTTTGGAAATCAAAGACAATTTCATGCTTGTAAATTTTGCTATTGGCATCTCAGAGATCATATAAAAACATCTGAAATGCTTTCAAATAGTAAGCAGTTCAGTACAGTGGGATTCTGAGAGAAAATAAAGCATTGATGGTAAGTTCTTAAAGGATAACCAATGTCCATCACTAAATTGTTTGAAGCCTGAAAACTCACATCATTGCACAAGTGAGGAAGTGTTAAATACTTACCAGATGTATAATCCGAACTGAACTGACTTCTCAAAGATACTCAGCTTTATCAATTGTTATGATAAGCCCAACTCAAATGCTTCTCAAAAATGCTTTGCCAGTTCGTCTCCATGATTAAAGTGCAGTTTTAAAACCAATAGTTACATTGAGAAACCTATAAACTTTCGAGCAGGCATTATGATAACACTTACAAACTACACACAGAACCAATGTCTCTGAGGCCTGCTCAGTGCCCAGTGCAGGAAAGGAGCACATACCCAGGCTGCATAGCCTTCGGAGGGCAGGGAAAGCGTAAGACGTGAGACTCTAAGCAGGGTGCCATGAGGCATGGGCGCTGGGAAAGCTCAGGTGTGGATACAGCCCATGTACCTGTGGAAAGGTAAGTCAGTGCCAATGCTAACACTTGCTTGGGAGGGGCTCAAAGGAATTCAGAACTGACTTTGATGTGGGTGGGACATCAAATTGTAGACACAGATAGAAATTAAAGTTGTCATGTGAAGCTCTGTGTTTTGTGAGGCGTGGAACAAATGGAGTAAGTTTCTGCTTCAAAGGCTCATTTTTACTTCAGTGTAGAAAGTAAAGAACAGGGGAAAAGAGATACCATACATGAAATGATGGCAATCACAGTGTGAAATATCAAGGAGGACTCACAGGCTGGGCATTTTCTGATTGAGAATATCATTAGTCAGAACCAACCTTAAAACAATCAGCAAGACAGGCCTTTTTCAAGACTCTACAGGAACAGTTTTCCTGGTGTTGTACTGGGGAAGAGTTCCCAGGAGAAAGAGTAACAACAGGACAAAGTGGAGTAAGCATGAAATCGTGTTCAAGATGATTCTACCCACGAAGATTGGGAACACAATCTTTAATCACACTTAGTTCCACATGGAGGACGGTGATCTAGATGTCCATGTCCCCACTATGTCACTAACCTCTGTATAATTTATGATCAAAGAGCTTGGGAAGAGAATATCATACCATCTCCCCTGAGAACCTGGACCATTGTCCAAGAAAGTTTTTCTGAGAAGTTGCAAGGTTGTTATTAGTTCCACAACCATTGGAGTGATGGTTGCATTTGGGGCAGTGAAGGGGATCAGGATGAGGCACCAACAATGTCCAGGAACCTGAGGTCCCACTGGGTGTGATGAGGGAAAAGGAAAGAGGCTGTCAGGCTAAAACTCAGGACTGATAGAGTGATGACATGCATTTAGTTTTTTCTCTACAAAAAGCATAGACATATGACCATGGATGAAGCATGAAGGAGACAATGAAGTGTCTTTGTGAAACGCAGGAAATCTAAAGTTTATGCCCAGATTGTAAAGAGCACCACTTCCATGGGAATGGAAATTACACAAACTGGGAAAAAAATGAATATGATCAAGCATCAACTAGGAAAGAACTATATGTTTGCATAATCAATACCATTATTTTCATCAAAATAAACTGAGAAAATCTTACATGTTTCTCAAATGATTTTCCCTAGTGCACTGTATGAAGTCAGAAGATGAAGTGGAATAACATTATCCACACAATAATCTTCCTTTCTCATGCTGGACCTGGAATTGTGGGGAATATCCTAATGTTTGTGAGACTTGTGTACACTTCCACCTGGGGGACTGAGAAAAAAACCTGTGGACTTTATACTTATCCAATTGGAATTTTCTAATATGATCATTATTTGTTACACAGGGATCAAAAATATAGCCACAGTGTTTTATTTCAGAAACTTCTTCGGAGATATTGGCTGTAAAGCTGAGGTTTATCTGGCAAGGATGGCACAAGGTCTATCCATCTGTACCACCTCTCTCCTCAGTGTGGTCCAGGCTGTCACCATCAGTCCCAGGACCACCCTTTGGACAAAGCTCAAACCACAGACTTTGTGGCAAGTTCTTCTATTTCTCTTCCTCTTTTGGATGGTTAATGTTCTCATTAGTTCCAACTTACTCTGCTACATCAAAGCAGGCTGTGACTTGAACAGGTCTGTACCTGGAACGTTCATTGGCCATTGCTATATGCTGCCATCAAGACATATAATCAAGTGGCTTTTCCTCTCCCTCATGACTCTTCATGATGTCATCTTTCAGAGTCTGATGGGCTGGAGCAGTGGGTCCATGGCTCTCCATCTGTATGAGCATCACAAGCGTCCTCTACCTTCACAGCTCCAGGTGTGCACACAATTCCCCTCCAGAAATCAGAGCTACCTGGAGCGTTCTCATTCTAATGACCTGCTTCCTTTTCTTCTACTGGGTAGATTTCATTCTCTCCTTCTATACCGGTTACACAGTGACACATGATTCTATTTAACTAGATATTAAGACATTTATAGAACCTGGTTATGTTGGTATTAGTCCCTATGTTCTAATTAGCAGAGATGTCCGTGTTCCTAATGTACTGTACACTCACTGAGAAGTGTAGAAATTACATTCTACACATATTCTCTATGAGCCATATGTATGTACATTGTAAGCTGCTTTGCCATAATGAATTTTAGAAGTGCGGACATAATGTTTGCTGTATAGCATAGGCTGACCTGGCAGTCAGTATATGGCACAGACTCAGGCTCACCTTGAGATGCCTCGGAGTCCCAAATGCTTGTATTACAGGCATTCCCCACCAAACTGCCATTTGCCTAAATGTTCTAACGAATCACATTAAGTTAAATTTTATAATAATGTATTTTCTTTCCTTAAAAAGTCTACCATTGCACAATCTATGGACTAGTTCAGGGTTTCTAGACAAGTAGAACACAGATTCTTACCATCTTCCTATTCCTCCATCCCTGTCATGTGATGGTTTGCTTCTCATCAGCACTGTGGAAAATGCTGGGGGTAAGGCTGCTGCCAGAAATTAGCATCTCACTTTTGTCCAAAAGCCAGAGAAGGAAAACAAAATAGGTTAAGTGGAGGTGAGGAGAAGGCCTTTATCTGAAGTGAGCTTGTCCTGCAGAGTGAAGACCACAGTGTGACAAGCAAGGTCACCACAGGACAGTAGATTTGGTTACCAATTGTTTGACATGGCTAGGTTCCAAAATGACCCTCCACTAAGATGTCAATGCTGCTTTATACCTGGGTTAAAATTTAGTGTAGCACTGCCAGAAGCTCTGGCAAATGGGCTCTCTCAAATGATGCCTTGCTCCAGGCCAGGGCTTCATGGGCACATTGATGTGTTAACCTCGATGACAGATTGTTAAAACTGAAGTTTCCACCTCCCACTCCCAGTCCCTCACTATGGCCTACACTGAACATTCTAGTGTTGGCTAAGTCTCCTTGGCCCCTGAATCTGAGACTCCATCTTCCCTAATGCTGCACAGACACACCCTGTTGAGCTGAGAACCAGGAGACCAAGGTGCTGAGGGAATTTGCTTTAGAGAACCAGTTGGCATGGTCAAGCCAAGTGGCACTATATTGGAAGACTTGAGAACTCCAAAGCCTCAAGCCAAAGAAGACCCGAAGAATCCAGAAAAAATTCCCGATCCCAGGTCCTCAATCCACTGCAGTGTAGTCATCCCAAGGAGGCTCCTGTGTGCTGTTTGAGTGTCATTACTGAAAGGATGGATGCAGGACCCCGAAGCACTGTTCACCGAAGCTATCCATCAGCTCACTGCACTCCCTCCCAGGACAGATAGAAAGACTCAAAAGTTCTTACAGGGAGTGGGCTTGAACTGTTCCCTGTGTAGCTTAGCACTATGCCTGGAGGGGAGCCAGTGCAGTCATATTCCTTACTGGGACCAAGAGTTGAAACTCTCCAGAGTAAAGCAAGAGGTAGGCCAGGCAGTGGGTGTCTGAAATACTGCTCTTTGGTAAACTAAGCTAAATTCATAATGTTTTGATAATATAGATTAAAGACCACTATTATGGTTAGTTTCTGTGTCAACTTGTCACAAATCAGAATCTTCTAGTAGGGAGCCCCAGCCAAAAAAAAGAAAAAAAAAAAAAGAAAAGAAAACCAAAAAAACTTCAGTCTTGGTTGATGTGGGAAGTCCCGCCCCGATTGTGGGTGGTCCCTAACTGTAGGGACACATTAAAAGAATGTGTCCAAGGGAAGATCTTCCTGCCTTGTGCTTGCCCAGCCTTCCTTAAGAAGCCTGTGAGTTAGATGATTATGGTATATACTCACTCATTAGTGGACCCTAGCCATAAAACAAAGGACACTAAGCTGTTAGCTCACAAGCCTAGAGAAGCAAAATAGCAAGGTGAACCCAAAGAAAAACATATATAGAGCCTCCTGGAAATTGGAAGCAAACAAGATGGCCAGGCAAAAGGTGGAGGCACAGGAATGCAGATAGGGGTGTAGATAGGGGTAGGGAGGGTGAAAGGGAGAGAGGGAGGGAGAAGGGATGGACTGGGGAGAGCTTGGGGGAGTGAAAGGGTGGAGATGGAGGAAGGGTGGATAGTGGAGAATGGAATAAGATATCTACATTAAGGGAGTCATTTTAGGATTGGCAAGAGTCTTGACTCTAGAGGGGATCACAGGTGTCCATGGGGATGTCCCCAGCTAGGTACTTGGGCAGCAGAGGAGAAGGTGCCTGATCTAGCCTTGTTCCATAGTCACATTGATGAATATCTTGATCATCACCATAGAAATTTTGTCCAATGGATGAAGATAGAGACAGAGACCCACATTCAAATCAGAGCAATGGACTGAGCTCCCAAGGTCCAGTCGAAGAGCAGAAGGTGGGAGAAGATGAGCAAGGAAATCGGGACCGGGAGAGGCTGGTCCAGCAACCGAGATAGTGTGCCTGATCTAATGGGAGCTCATCAAATCCAGCTGGACCAGGACTGAATGAGCATGTGATCAAACCAGAATCTCTGAATGTGCCTGTCAATGGGGGCTGACTGAGAAGCCAATGATAATGGCACTGGGACCTATCTCTTCTGCATGTATTAGCTTTTTGGGAATCTAGTCTATATGGATGCACACCTTCCTAGGCCAGGATGGAGGGGGGAGGACCTTGGGCTTCCCACAGGGCAGGGTACCCTGCCCCCTCTTAAGGAAGCAGGGGGAGGGAGGAGGGTTAGTGGGGGAGTGGGAGGGGACTGGGAGAAGGGGAGGAAGTGTAAATTTTTTTGAATGAAAAATAAAAGAATAAAAAAAAGATAAGAAGAAAAAAAACATACTTACATACGAAACAACAAGTTTTTGTCTCTGCACACTCACCCTAAAAGAAATTCTAGATAAATCAATCTTATATTCACACAAAATATTTTTAAATTTTTGTCGCAACTCTGTTTATGATTACTCTTAATGGAAGTAACTCAAACAGCCTCCAAGTGGTTAATGAATAAACTATGGTTATCTGAAAAAAAAAGCCTGTGAGTTGATTTGCTCTGTTGCTGCTGCTGGGGCTGATTCCTTTGCTGAGAGCAGAACCAGCAGCTGTCTAGGAAACTTCCAGGCTTCTGGGGCCAGAGTGGGTCTACTGAGGCGCCTGTCTCATGGTCTCACTGTCAGTTATGGACCCAGTGAGACACAGCTATGAGGAGAGACAGCTATGGGGAGAGACAGCTTTTCTGAGAGACAGCTATGGGGAGAGACAGCTATGGGGAGAGACAACTATGGGGAGAGACAACTATGGGGAGACTACTCCAACTGGTGAGGCTCACAGGCTCATGACCTAGTAAACACCGTGTTCTCAACATTTCCTCTGTCATTTAGTTTGTTATTATTTTAAAGCTGACTTAATAAATTCTGTCATTATATGTACATATATCATATTCTATTACATATAATTATATGTTACATATCATTATACATATATCTATGTGTAACAATTTTCATTCTCTTGGTTCTGCTCCTCTGTGGAGCCCTAACTGAAACAGCCACCTTTTCTAGGGCTCTGAGGTAGATGCATGATGGGGGAGGGGAAGGGCTGCCTCTCCAAAGACCTTGTGACTGTTTCCAGGGTGTATCCTCCAACTTTCTTCTGAAGTGGGCAATGTGGTGAGAATGGCAGGGCAGTGCCCACCTGACATTTTTATCTAAAGCCTTTGCATTTTCTGTATTTTCCCTTGCATTGTTAAAACTAAAACCGATATATAATTAACCTTCAATAAACATACTTTTGATACAAATCTGAAATCTCACAGATAAACTAAGTTTCCATATCCACCTGCTCCTTCCTTATCATTTTGTGGTAGAGTGGAAGCTCCTGTGGTTCCCAGCGTCACTACAGTGTATGCCACAGTCACCATGTGTGCACTAGATCTGTGAAATTTCTCTACCTCAGGGCACCCTTGAACCTGTGACCAGCAGCTCACCCATTCCCCATCTCCTGGCCACAAAGAAGCACAGCCCTGCTCTCTAACCAGTGCACGCAGTGGGTTGGGGGGGGGCTGCAGGTTTTCTTTCAGAAATTCCCAGGTAATGTTTGTGAAGCAGGGTTTCCCTAGAAAAGGGGTCTCTGCACTTTTCCATCTGCTCTGCCTGTCACCTCACTGGGGTCCAGGCTGTCAGCGTCAGTCTCAGGACCACCTGCTGGAAGAAGCTTCAACTTCAGACTACATCACAAGTTGATAATTCAGATGTCAGTCCACTAAAAGAATGACTCTGATGGAGGTTAATCCTGTCCAGGCAAGGCCACCAGGACCCTCGACTCTGGAAACTGTTGCTCACTTTTGCTAAGGCAGCTTGGTGTCTCCCTGATACCTGCATTGTGGTGTGTAATCTCATGTGATGTGTATATGTAACCTCATTACATCTCAACCTTATGGGTGAAGAGTCTTATCTGTGAATAGTCAGGAAGGTGACTTTTCATTTATTTTTACAGTTTTGATCTACAGAATACATACTGGGACATGTTTTATAACTGGATCTATTTGTCCCACAAGGACTGTGGACAACTAAAAGCCTGCTTTGTTCTTTTGCTCAGACTAATTGCACACAATTAGCTCTCTTTCATCTCAAAGCAAGTTCAAACTAAACTAAGGGCTTTTTGTAAATAGATTGTTAAGTTTGAAACTTTACAGCTATGAACAAGGCCAGAGTCACAGACATCTAACCAGGTTACTACACAAAGCACCCTAGAAAGAAAGCATGCCAATTCTTTGCTTGCCAAGTCTGTTAACAATAGACAGATGTCTCAAATCTTATCTCACTTGGCACTGTAACCCTGCCTTTTGGTCACAGTCTTACTTCTATAACCTTTGACCTTTGTGTTGTCATGGCAATGGCTCAGTTCCCAATTGCTTACCCTAGAAATATGCTTTTGAGCAATGAAAAGTAATTCTTGTAATTTTTTATCACTTCATTTCCTTTAGGAAGAACAGTTTTTAGTCTAGAGATGAAGCTAGCAGAAATTAGAGGAAGGACAGGAGAGTTAGAACAGAAGCACAACAATGAAGAGACTGATTTGGAAAAGCACATGTGAGAGAGTTTGTTCACCCTCAGAAAAAGTTCTTTTCACTTGCTGTTCCTTTCACTCTGAACCCTGAGAGGGCCTTGGGGATGAACCCCAAAGGCTCTGTTATCTTCCTACTCCTCTTCCTATAAAACAAATCTAAGTCCCTGTTCCCTGTGGGACAGAAAGAGCTCTCTTCAGAGTCCCTGCATGTTGCTGTCTATCCCTAGTGTTAATAACTCTAATAAACTTCTTACCCTCAAGAGATAATCCACATCAATGTCTCCCTAAACCTCTCTTGACCCTAAACCTGAAACCTTTCAGTACCTTGATATATGTTTATATAATGCTAAATGTTAAGGTATTTCTAGAACAAGGCTCTGCTGTTCTCAGCCCTTATGTCCTGATCAGCAGGAATGTTGTTAGTGATAAAGGATAAGCGCTACTGGGACAAATCATCAGTTGTTGTTTACACCCATTTCTCCAAGAACAACATATATGGACATGTATATGTATGTATATTCTCGATCATTGTACCCTAATGTTCGAACATATCAAATCATTAAGTTAATCATAACTTTTAAAAATAGGTTTGCATTGTTTTCTCCAAATTCATTCTCCACGATCTAAGCCCTGCTCAAGGAGTCTAGAAAGTTGAAAGGACAGATCCTTACCCACCTCCCACCCCATTATGTTCATCCAGCTTGTGGTTTTAGATCTCTCGCTCACTTGGGGAAAAGATTGGAGGTGATTTTGTTGCCAGGAAGCTAGAACTGCAAATAAGGAAGAAACAAGTAGCAGTTGTCCAGGTTTACATCCCCTCAATGTGCTTCTGTGGGTATCATGCCACGGAAATTCCCCAGCATTGCTTATTTGTCATGGGCTCTCCCAGGAGCAATGCACATGAAACCAAAAGGGGAAAAGCATCAGGATATAGCTTTCCTGGCAGGATGTTCTACAAAGAAGCTTGTCCCCTCCTTTTCACTATTGAGTATTGATACAATAAACCCAAAGAATCAAGATTGCCAAGAGTCATTCCCACCCTTGGCGAGGAGACAGGCAGAAGCCCTGGCACTGTCAGAGGAGCAACTTGCCTCCCCAGAGAGTCTTCACACAGTTCTGATAACACATTCTCCTTCCTGCATTTCTTTATTATAAATTGCCACAGAAAAGGGGGAGGGAGAGAGAGACAGACAGAGAGAGAGAGAAATAGAGAGAGAGAAGAAAGTCTTCTTTGTTTCTTTGACTTTGTCAGTTTTTTTTTTTACTAATTTCTTTAAAGAAGAACAGTTTCCATTTGTCGTGTGTGTGTGTGTGTGCACAAGCGTTCATGCACATATATCTTTATGAGTGGACACACACACACGTGTGTGTGTGTGTGTTTGTACACATGTTCATATGTGTTCCCCTGCATGCAGGAGACTGAGGTTGGTGTCAGTCCAACCTCATCCTCCATCATCCACTTTACTGAGTCAGAATCTTTCAGTCAGACACAGAGCAGAACAAATGGCTAATTTCACTCCACAGTTTCCCTAGGGATAGCCTGCCCCTGGCTTCTGAGGCTGGGATTACAGGCAAGCTACCCCCCTCCCCGCCCCAGGCATTGAGTTAGTGTTCACACTTGCAGGGAAAGCTCTTTAGCCACTGAGTCATGTCCCCACTGAATTCTCAGTGCCACCCTGTAACGAGGACATGCTTTATCTGAGGTCAGCCTGCTGACCAGAAAGAAGCAAGCACTCTCCATACTGCAATCTCAAGATGGTAACTGCTTGCCATTGCTTGACCCAACACACTCCATTTGGTAAGATAAACACAGTAAGATGATTCCAGACACATTAAAGACCTGAGAGTTTGGTCGCTAAATACTCAGATGGATGTGACTGTGGCTGCCAGGGAGCACAAGCAGTACTCAAAAGGTGTGGGTCCCAGCCTTTCTGTCACAGTGAGAACTTTGTCAGGTCTCTAGGTTCCAACCCTGAATGGGATCTGATGAAAGTTGATGTCAAGAGGGTCATAAAAGCTGAGAAAGTGCACAAATAGAAAAAAAAGGAAGTGACCATTGGTGACATGTTCCTATGAAGTGGTTCCCTGTGATTGAGGCAAAAGTGGGTGATAAAAGCAAGACTGAGAAAAGTGGTAACGATGAGATAATATGGCTTTAAGGTGACCAATGTGAAGAATATCTTCTGATCTGCATGATGGACATGAATGTCACCAAACAGAGCTATACAACAGACATCAAAGAGAAGAACAGCAGCAATTCATACATCCCCAAGCACTCACAAAATGTCATCCAGGGATGCCTCTGACACCAAAGCATAGGAGACCCAGGCTGGTGTGAAGGAGTGTCTCAGAGGCGAAGACACTTCTGACAGTCAGAACTCATAGTCTTCCCTGGAAAACTTAATGAACATCTCAGGAAAAGCAGATCTGCAGAGTTGGGGCTGACAGCAGAAATTAGGGCAGTAAGGACTACACCCTCTAAATAGACAAAGCAGTCAAATGCATGGCTTGCCAAGATTTTCTCCATCTGTAGTCTGTCTTTCACTTAATTAGCTACTGTTTTGTGGTACAGAAGGTTTTTACTTCCTGAATTCCTGTTTATCAACTGTCTTGTTTTCTGAGTGACGAGTCTTATTAAGAACAGCTTTGCCTATGTTTGTATCTTGAAGGGGTCTTTTCTCTACATTTCCTCTAAGTCTTTAACTCCTTGTGCCACATTAAGCTCTTCGGTCCACCGAGAGGTAATTTTTGTGAAAGGCAGGATAGATAGATCTAGCTCTTTTGTTCTACATGTAGATATTGAGTTTCTGCAATACCATCTGTCCTCATCAGCAGACCAAGCATGCTATACTAACAACCTGACACACAATACATGCCCACTGTTGCAATAAAGGAATGACTGATATGGAGGCAACCAGATATTTTATGGTTGCATTTGAAACCCAATATACAGGAGGGAATTCGCATTTGATACTATACACCTGGATTACTAGGTATTTTGGTGTTCAGTTTCTTGAGTTTATGTTTTGGAGATCAGTCCCCTGTCAGATGTGGAGTTGGTGAAGATCTTTTTATGTTTTCTTTCTTTGCCTTTTTTATATCAACAGAAATCTGTGTTTCTGGTGTGTTTTCCTGAGTAGGTGGAAGCTCAGAAGAAAGTAGATGGTCATCTAAATGGGGTTACCAGCAATTTTGAGACCTAGTGGAACATCCTTGCAGTATTTCTCCTTCAGTCTCTGGGCTGAGTTTCATGTGTACAATGTCATAAAAGCAATATGGACTCTGTTTAATTACCTGTAACTTCCTGCTTGGATAGTCTTTCCTTCTGCCATCAATAGCATTATCATACAACCTTCTTTAAAACTCCAGCTGGAAGGGCTGGAGAGATGACTCAGCAGTGAAAAGCACTTGTTGCTCTTACAGAGGACCCTGGCTTTGCTCTAAGCACCCACATAGCAGCTATTATTGTGTATAACTCCAGCTGCAGGGACTCTGAGGCCCTGATGGCCTCCGCAGGCACTGCATGAAACTGGTGCACAGACATATATGCAAGCAAAACACACATTTATGCAGTTGTTAAAGATAGACTTTTATTCTTCTCTCATACAACAACCACCTCTTCCTCAACTTCTTCCTCCTCACACCACCCAGTCACCTTCTCTTTCCCTGGATCCACTGCTCCTCCATTTCCGTTCAGAAAAGAGCAGGCCTCCCAGTGATATCAACCCAATATGGCATAACAAGATGCAGAAAGACTAGGCACAATCCTCATATCAAGGCTGGATGAGGCAACCCAATAAAAGGAAAAAGGCCACAAGAGTAAATGCTCTTACCAATAACTCTTTCCAGCCCATTGCATTGGGATTTTTGTTAGATAGTCTATTGCTCATGGGGGGGGTGCATTATTATCCCAATTAGCATAACTTTATTAAAATATTTATATATGTGTATGTGTGTGGGGGGGGGGTCCAGAAGAGCAATGAGTGCTCTTAGCTACCAGTCAACCTGGCCAGTACTATTTTCCTTTTCTCTGTGTCTTTTTGAGGGTTATTCTGTAGTTTCTTTCACTTCCCTGATGACCAGTATTCAAAATCTATTTTTCTCAGTCCAGAAAATTTTTGAACATACCAGTCAAATTTTTGCACTTATTATATCCTTTTATAGCCAGTGGAGAAAAGCATGTCACTGGTGATGACTAAGTTAAACCTCTTTTCTTTATAGTTACCTGCCTCAGGTGTTACAGTAACAGAAAGAGACTAGTACACATTATGATCACAGGAAAGTTCTAGTGGAGGAACAAACTGCTGAATGTAAAAGAGAATGGCCTGAGCCCAGGGACAAGCAGGCAATGAGGGACCAGAGCCTCCAGGTCCAAGTAAGTCACTGGCAAGACAACTAAAGGCAGAGAGCACAGTTGCACCCTGCCCTGCTCCTAGCTTCAACTGCTAGCCAAGATCCAGGTTCTCAGCCTGAGAAATAGTTCACAAGCAATCAAGAGTCTACTGAAATACAAATGCACCTCCAACCAGATGTATGTAAAAGTCTGTCAGATAGGGAAACTTGCCGCTTGGATTTTACAGGCAGTCCTGAGCCCCTGTGTGAGATTAAAATACAGTTTTGAAAAGAAAAAAAAAGACAGGGTGTTATGCCCACAGTCTTTGTTAGAAAGAACCCAATCCTGTGTTAACATGGGGTCGAGAGTATATTTGTACTTTGTTCACAGGAAGAAAATAAAGCTTGATGAGATGCCTGTGTAAAACAGAGGTGTGCCAGCCCTGATGACATCACAGCTGCTGATGCCCCACAGAAGAGGCAGAGTGACATTCGTGAAGCTGTATTCCTGACTTAATGCCATCATGCCGCAGTCTGAGAAGGGAAGGAAGATCATGGTGATGACTGGTGATTCCTGGCTTCTTGGTGGACTGACTGCACAAACTTCCAGACCTCAGTGAGTCCTGGTGACTTTGGAGCCAGTCCGAGAACACTGACTTAGTGTTTGACAGTTTGTCCATACTGTATCTTGTGACACAGAACTCATTTTGCCAGTATGGTGTTCAATCTGCTGTGAAATAAAGGATCCAAGAACTGAGACCTCATTAAAAATTTCCCATTTCGGGGAAGGAGACTTGTTAAAGCAATGGAACACTATTATGGATGCATATAGTTACTGAAGTCCCTCTTCAGAAACGAAGAGAAATAGCTGAAAGATTTTTGTTGTTGCTCAGAGACTGGGACAGTTCCGACTTATCTTCAAAACTTAGAAGCAGCAGTGCAGTTGGACTAGAGGAGAGAAAAAGACTCATAGCTCACCCATCACAGAAACTTTTTCTTGTCTTTTGATCAGAATGGATTTAAGAGAATTGTGATTGACAAATTTTGTGTTTACATTAAAATTATAGTACTGACTTGTTCATGTTTGTGGTTCATTATTAGGAGAAGATTAGAGCTTGTCTGAGAAAAATTTGACATGATATGTCCTTAGATTTGATATGTTTAAAAGGACAAATTTGGGTATTGTTTATATATGAAAACTGTTAAAGATATTCTTTTTTTTTTCCATACATTGTTTTGTTTTATTTTTTCCATTCAAGAACATAATTAAAGATAAAAAAAAAATTTTTTTTTCCTTTCTTCCCCTTCTCCCGGTCCCCTCCCACTACCCCCCACCCCTCCTCCCTCCCCCTTCTTCCTTGAAAGAGGGCATGGTGCCCTGCCCTGTTGGAAG
>PVIU01025641.1:0-23367 GCA_004026605.1 Ondatra zibethicus
TTTTATACTTTCTACTTCCCACGTAGATTATATCTATGTAGGTCTCTCTTAGTGTCCGTATTGTTGTCTAAATTCTCTGGGATTGTGGTTTGTAAGATGGTTTTCTTTGCCTTATGTCTAAAAACCACCTATGAGTGAGTACATGTGATAATTGTCTTTCTGTGTCTGGGTTACCTCACTCAAAATAATGCTTTCTAGTGTCGACTTCACATTCAAGTTTCCTTGGATGTCATAAAATGTCTTTTCAGTGTTTCTTTTTGAAGATGGAATATTTTTATTTTACTTTTACTACTAAACACAGAGAAAAGTCATGTAGAAGGGCAAAAATTACCACCTAACATGTGTCACTAATGAAGACCATTTTCCATTTGGATTTGGCCTTTCCTGATTACCTACAGTACTGTAGATCTGAACTAATTTCTTTCCTTAAATCCTTTCATTGGCTAAATCTATATACAAGAATAATTTTTATATACAGATATTGAATGTTGAGAAAGCATATTATATCACAGTTTTTTAAAAGCAATATCCAGAATTTTACAACCACAGTAGCAATGACTTGCTTCATAAATTGTTTATATGCAAATAGAAAATGAGAGTGGCAATTAAATCTGTTGTTATGAGGTGTGACTTGTTATGGAGCATTCTGTTATGGCGACAGAAATCTGAGTAATACTGAAAGTTGGTGACAAAAGTGGGAACCTTGCTGTGACTATCTCTGACGATGTCATTCAGAAGTGTTTGGACTGGTTTGTGGGAGGAGTCTGGAAAATGTTGGCATACAATTTACCACTGACAGTTTTATGAGCAGACATTAGTGACTTATTCTGGCAGCCTTCGGGAGGCCAGGATGTAGACAGAAATGTCAGCACCAAAGGCTGCTCTGGTGCAGTTCCACGTTACAGTCGGGCCTTTCTGAGAATTGGACTAGAGGTCACCTACTTCACACTTTAGCAAATAACTTGGCTACCTGTTATACATGACCTCAGACTTTGTGAGCTGACTTTGCAAAGGTGATAAACAAACCAACTTATCTAATTGATAAAATTTCCAGCAGCATGAAGATTGTACCATTATTCTCACCGACTGTTTTACCCCAAGATCACTATGAGAACCAACAGAAGAAGATGGAGTAGAAAGATCAGAAATGTGAACTATGACTGGCACTACCAAGAAGGATGCAGTTGATAAAGAGAAGAGTGGCATTACGAAGAATTCAAGTGTTTTCCACAACAATAGAAAAGACACATTTCATGAATCTGGAATATCCTATCCGTAAGACCCTACCCACTGCAGGCTCAAAATGGTAACCCTATAAACTCATTTCAAAAGCCATCCTTTGTAAAGAGAGCTCTCGGGTACCTTGCTCCCGTGAGCTCACTGGTAAATTATTTAAGGTGATGTGGTTCTGCATATGCAGGACACTCAGAGAAGACTGTAACCAGCTGTTCAACTGGGTCCACATACAGCTCCCATTGGCTATAGATTTTATCAGCATCATGCAGGGCTGCTTTTGTAGGCATGTGAAACACAAAATAAAGATAGCACTACTGAGGCTTCCGCCAAGATTTCTGGGGAAGCCTGGAAACCGTGCAGCCTGTGGCATGCTCAGAGTTCCTGGAAGCACCCATGACTGAAGCTGTGTGAGAAAAACAGAAGACTTCGGAAAGTTGGGGGTATGGACGACGTGGGATGTTATAGAAAATGAGGGGGCTGGAGAGATGATTCAGAGGTTAAGAGCCTGCTATTCCAGAGGACCTGAGTTCAACTCCCAGCAACCACGTGGTGGCTCACAAGGATCTTGTAGTGAGATCTGGTGCCCTCTTCTGGTCTGCAGGCATAGATACAGACAGAACACTGTACATAAATGAAAATAAATCTTTAAATAAAAAAGAAAGAAAGAAAAGAAAATGAGCACAGCCAGCCTGTCATTGTGAATTAACCGATAAAGTTGTATGGGAGGTGCTGCCCAAGTGCTTGGGAATACATTCTGCAACAAGGTAGCCTGGATGTCAGCTATGAAAATTTAGGACTCAATGTTTGCTCTATTAGGTTTCAGTCTTGCTTTGCTCTGATCATTACTTCAAATGTCCCTCTCCCTCTGTTTTGGAATGGTAACGAGGTCTTTGTTTGTTTTTGTTTATTTTACTTTTTCTTTTTTGTTTTTGAGACAGGGTTTCTCTGTAGCTTTGGAGTCTGTCCTGGATTTTTTTTTTTTTTAGTTTAAAATGATGAGCATACCATACATGAATAATGTCAGCCTGTGCTATTGGTTATTTAAAATATAAAACTATTTTTTAAATTTTTGACAAAGGCTCACAGTAAAGAGTCTAGTTTGAGCATTTGGTAGATATTTTGGCTTGGACTTTTACAAAATGCTACAATAGTTTAGGCTTGAGGGACCAAATGCACTTTGCACTGTGAGATGAACATAGGTCTTCATGGTAAGAGGTCAAATGTTGAGTGCTATAATGTGGATATAGAGTGTCCTCCCAAAGCCCATGTGCTAAAAGCATGCTTGTCAGTCTGCGTTGCCATTAGGATAATGGAAACTTTAGGATGTAGGAGTCGGGGGGCGGGGGAATGATAGGACTTTAGGAGTAAGCCCTTGAAGGACATATTTAGAGCTCTGTACTCACCTTTCCTCTTTCTCATTTGACGGGTCAGCCTGAGACAAACATATCTTCCTGGCAACTTCTTTCTGCTGTGAAGTACCATGGTCCAGTGAAATAGGGTTAGGTAACTATGCATTGAAACCTCTGAAGTCATTAGACAATTACCCCCCCCCACCACCCCATATATGTGATTTGATTATCTTAGGTATTTTACTATAAGAAGAGCTGGCTAGTATACTGCCCAAATGTTCTCTAACAAGTGGTTCAATCAATTTATTAAAACAGTTGACTTGGGCATCTGGGACAGTGACTTCAACCTTTACTTCTGGTTCAGTACTGATGGAAACAACCTAACTATCACAGGACTGTGGGAGGCAAAGAGTGACTGGGGGATTCTTATGAGGAAAGGACTCCATGTCTGGCGACCTCCACCACACAGTGCTCTACTTGCAATGACTCTTGGTGTCTTGTAGGCACGAAAACTTTCTTTTTCCACTTTCAGACTCTTTTCCTTAACCCCCGGTCAAGTCAGCACACACCTACAGAGAGTGCACATTCTGTCTGCTGAGGATAATACCAGTTATGTGAATCATCATTTCCCGTTGCACAGGCATCTTTCCAGTATTTGAAAGCCATGTCTCAAGCTGTTTTGTTCCTCTGCTGGAGCAAACAGCAGTGAATCATTGTAGGTAGACATCCTGCTTCTTCTAATTCAAAAAAATCTATAATTCATGTTAGAAGAGTAATTTTTTGTTTACTCTCTAAAAGACTCCAGCTTCTTTTCTGAGACACTGGACTTCTGTCTTTCATTCTGGATCCCATTATAAGGAATCGAGTTTCCTTTTATATTTTTCTTCTCACTTAGCTATCATGTGATTTGAAGATAATGGACAGCATGAGTGATGTTAGCTCCCATTTCCCAGGTGAGGCAGCTGATGCCTCAGTACGGTGAGGTAGTCTATGCTATATTACAGAGAAGGACTGTGAACACAAGGGAGCATACCAAACGATGAACTTAAAGCTCCAGGGCAAATGCTGATTATCACATTGTTTTCATCTGGCCTGAGTTCAAAGCCATGGACTCTGTGGTCTACTAGTCTTACTGGATAAAATACTTTATATGACTTTCATCTTTTTGTTGTCAGTTCATTTCCATAAGGAAGGATTGTAGACAAAAAGATAACTAAAAATTATGTGAATTGCAGTACTTTAAGTAATTATTTACAGAGCTGATTCTATTAAATGAATCATTCATTTACCTATAATACTTGGCCCTATTTTGGGGTTCTCTCTGGCAAGGCTATCACGAGTTTGTCTTAGTTACCTAACTACCTGTGATATGTCTCTTCATGGCCACTTCTAACCTCAGGGATTGTTCTGTTGTATTTGATTTGATGAGTTATAATTAACTACACTGAAATCCAATCACAACAATGAAATTCAGTGACTGGAAACCGGGAACTGATCCAAGACTGATTGGTCTGTGATGGAAACACAATGTCCTACATAACTGGCTTGAATTATAATTGGTCACATTAAAGTCTAATGTTGTCTAATTCCGAATACCAGAACAACTTTCGGTTTTTATGGGGCACTGCTGAATAATTTTGGAATTAAGACCCACAGAAACCTGATGCTAGCTCACACTATAAATGTGACTTCCAAATTCCCAATTAGCTGAAGTTGGGCACGCAGCCTGGATGTGTAAAAGGAGCATTTACTTACAGATTTTAATGTAGATGGTTACTCTTCTCCAGCTAAATCACTGTGAGCCTTTAGACTTCCCTGTAAATACCAAGAAATTGCAGATTTCAAGAACCTTTCCTAAACATCTTTTGTTTACTATTGACTGAGAGATCCTGCTGATCTGGAGACCACTGGGTCTCTTTCCAATGGTCAAGTTCCATTGAGAAAGTCTGAGAAGCCCAGAGACAAATTCTCACTCCCCAGTCTTTCCAACATCATTCCCCCTTTCCTCCTGACATCATTCAAGCCTTACACATCAGATAGATAATGGTCCCCTCTCTCTTCTGTGTGTGCACTGGAAACCAAGAGGTTAGAGAGGAAGGCGTTGTGAGGGATTTTTTTTCTGGGGTTCTAATGAAAACACAGCTCCTGAAAGAGAACATGTGACATGAGACTCAGCCCTTTGCTGCTATCTAGCCAGCCTAATTTTCCTTAAACTACTGTTCCTGCACCAAATACTTTGAGCTCTTTATCTGCTCACGATCAGAGATTCATTGAGTCTACTTGCATCCTAAGCAGTGAAGTTAGACACAGAATGGATGAGTCCCCCTAATTTGTCAAATATCTTTATTGCCACTTTGGGGTGGTGAAATGAAGTGATGCTAGAAGCAATCACAAATCTCACCACACAAGGCCATGGCTGGGAGAAGGAGCAGTTCTGTGGATGACTACAGCTTCACCAAGTTCTCACAGATCCACAGATCAAACCTTCTCAGAATGATCCACTGAAAGGTTAGAAACCACAGTGAACTGAAAGGATTTGTGGCAAAAGTAGGCAAATTTGAAGTTCCTGCTGATGAGTATTCAGAGGCAGGCATAGGATTTGTAAGCATTTTAAAATTAACGGTATCAGTAGACATCGGAATAGAAAAAGTGGCTCATGGTAAAGAGAGCTCTGAGAGCTAGGTGGAGGAATGTCAAAACAGATGATCGAAAATTCTCCACCTCTCTGGGCAGGGGCATGTAGAGCATGGTTCTCTTGAGATGTCTGAGTCCATTAGCACAGTGAGAAGCTACAGTCAGGGAGACAATTATGATCTCACATTTGTAAGATGAGCACACTGTCCTCTGCTCTCTATGTATAACCCCCTCATGGCTTGCACTTGAGATGAGGGCATCTCTCTCTCTTTTTTTTAGCTCATTCATTTTGAAAGACTTACAAAATATTTTTTATGTGTGTGAATGTTTTCTCGCATGTGCACCAAGTGTGACTGATGCCATGAGATGCCAGAAGAGGGTGTCAGATACCCTGAAATTGGAGTTACAGTCAGTAGTGAGTTATTATGTGAGTGCTTGGAACTGAACTTAGGTCCTCTACAAAAGCAGCATCTGTTCTTCACTGCTGAGCTATCTCCTCAGTCCAAGGACTATCTTTGTACATGTGTGTGCATGGCTGAGCTATCTCCCCTGTCCAAGGACTGTCTTTGTACATGTGTATGCACAGATGAGCTATCTCCCCAACCCAAGGACTATCTCTGTGCATATGTGTGAAGAGTTGAGCTCTCTCCCCAGCCCAAGGACTATCTTTGTTCATATGTGTGCATAGCTGAGCTATCTCCCCCAGCCCAAGGGATGTCTTTGTAAATGTTTGTGCACTGTTGAGCTATCTCTCCAACCCAAGGACTATCTTCGTGCATATGTTTGAAGAGTTGAGCACTCTCCCCAGCCCAAGGACTATCTTTGTTCATGTGTGTGTAAAAAATCTGAAAGAAGTATACCTAAGAAATAGATGCATGTCTAGAGAGTAGAGATGGAATATGGATGAGAGAGAAGAAAAATGGCCTTTTTTCTCAATTCCATCCTATTCCGTCTCTATTCATGCTGTGTGTCTTTGCTTTCATACTTAGAGATTTAAGTAGTAGCTATAACATCCATTGAATTAAAGGAGATCACATGAAAAAGATATTGCACAGCTTTGTAATTATCCTTCTAAGTCTGGAGCACTTGGCATATTTAAAAGTATACAAGGAATAGATTGTATAGGAACAAACACTAGAAGCTAGATAGTTGGAAACTGCACATTCCAGGAGTGAAGAAAACCTGTCAACTACTAAAATAGCAGCTACATGAGGTCAACGAAAGAATTCATCACAAGGAAAACTCAGTAACGGCCTTCCTTAGCCTCCTCCAGCATTCAGGAGTCCCTATTGTCCTGCTGATCTCTAGATCCATTTATCTTCAAGTTGCACATGTGGCTTCAGAACTTAACATACTCACACACTTGCCACAGCCATGCAAATCAATACCTAAAAGAGAAAGTGAAGAGCCCAAATGCCCAAAGGAAGAAAACAAATTAAGCCAAATAACCAAGATATGTTTTACCCTCAAGATAAGGAATCAGAGGTGAAGACACAGTGGAAAGTAGTCCTTTTGGAAGGAAGAGTCAATCTATATTTTGACAGGAAATTATATTAGGAGCTCATCTTTTGTTGCAGTTGGCCATTGAGAATGTTTATCTGTCGTTGCCTGCGTCTGCAAGACTGAAGCACAAGAACTGTCTGGAGGTTCCTGTAGGTGCCTCCCTTCTAGTGCCAGGTGGACCCCTCGAATACCTGGGACCCCTTGAACACCTGGGACCCCTCGAACACCTGGGAGCTTGACTAACACCTACGCAGGTGTTATGGGACTCAGGACCGTGTTGCCAAGTGGGGTCACCATATAATCTGTCATCTAAACAAGGGTGCATTTCCGTTATGTTGGGACAACTGTAAGAACCAAAGGAGATGCTACTGATGGTTAAATCAGGACAGCTGACATGATCTGAGATGGGCCAATATAAAGAAGAGCATATGAACATTCCACTCATAAGAAAACTTATAACTTCTGGGAATGACCATTTCATGTACATATGTATATATGTTTGTGTTTGTGTGCACGTGCACACACACGAGTACACGTGTGTGGAGGTACATTTATACACGTGTGTACACACTTTTGAAAACCTAAGGGCAACCTCCAGTGCCCTTACTTAGGGGACAACCACCTTGGTTGTGTGTGTGTGTGTGTGTGTGCGTGTGTCTGTGTGTGTGTGTGTCTGACAGGATCTCTCTTTGTCCTGCAGATCATGAAGTAGGCTAGGCTGGCTGGGCAGTGAACTCCAAGGATCCAGTTTTCTCTGCCTCCATAGCATTGGGTTTACAAATATGTGCACCACATATTTTCTTTTCTTTTCCTTTCCTTTCTTTTTCTTTTCTTTTTTTCCTTCTCTCTCTCTCTCTCTCTCTCTCTCTTTCTCACACACACACACACACACACACACACACACACATGCACACACATTTCTTTTTTAATAGGACTATGGAAATTAACCTGAGGTCCGTATGTTTGCACAGTCCTTAGTTATTATTCTAAGATAAGACACCATGTCCAAGGCAACTTATAAAAGAATTTAATTTGGGCTCATAGTTTCTGAAGGTTAGAGTCTATATGGTAGAGTAAAGGCAGGAAGGAGCAGCCAGCAGCAGGCAGCTGCAGGACAGCTGAAAGCTTATGTCTTGATTTGTAAGTAGGAGGCAGAGACATACAGATAGACAGACAGACAGACAGGCAGGCAGACAGACAGACAGACAATGGGAATGGAGTTAGTCTTTTGACACCACAAACCCCATCCCCAGTGACACACCTCCTCCAAGAAAGCCATACTTCCTAATCATTCTCAAACAGTTTTACCAATTGTGGACTAAGCATTTAAATACATGACCCCCATGGGGGCCATTTCCATTCAAACTACTGCATACAGAAAGCACCTAACAACTAAGCTATCTCCTTAACCCTACATCAACCATTTCTTTTTTTTATTTTTATTTTTTCCTCAATTTTTATTTTTCTATTCAAAAATTGACACTTCCTCCCCTTCTCCCATTCCCCTCCTGCTAACCCACTAACCCTCCTCCCTCCCCTTCTATCCTTAACAGAGGGCAGGGTACCCTGCCCTGTGGGAAGTCCAAGGCCCTCCCCCCTCCATCCAGGCCTAGGAAGGTGTGCATCCAAGCAAACTAGGGTCCAAAAAGCCAATACATGCAAAAGAGACAGGTCCCAGTGCCATTATCAATGGCTTCTCAGTCTGTCCCCATTGGCAGCCACACTTAGAGAGTCCAGTTTGATCACATGCTCGTTCAGTCCCGGTCCAGCTGGATTTGGTGAACTCCCATTAGATCAGGCACACTGTGTCAGTGGGTGGACCAACCCCTCACAGTCCTGACTTCCCTGCTCATCTTCTCACTCCTTCTGCTCTTCAACTGGACCTTGGGAGCTCAGTCCATTGCTCTGATGTGGATATGGGTCTCTGTCTCTATCTCCCTCCATCGGATGAAATTTCTCTGGTGATATTCAAGATATTTATCAGTGTGACTACGGGACAAGGCCAGTTCAGGCACCCTTTCCTCTACTGCTCAAGAACCTAGCTGGGGACATCCCTGTAGACACCAGGTATCCCCTCTAGAGCCATGTCTCTTGCCAACCCTAAAATGGCTCCTTTAATGTAGATATCTTCTTCCCTGCTCCAATATCCCCCTCCCACTCCCCTAAGCCCTCCCCTGTCCTTCCCTTCTCTCTTCTCCTTCCTCCTCTCCCCTTCCCCACCCCCATGCTCCCAACTTTTGCTGACTATCTGGTTTTTTTCCAGTTTCCAGGAGGATCTATATATGTTTTGCTTTGGGTTCACCTTGCTTTTTGGCTTCTTTAGGCTTAATGTCCTTTGTTTATGGCTAGAGTCCACTAATGAGTGAGTACATACCATATTCATCTTTTTGGGTCTGAGTTATCTTACTAAGGATAGTTATTTTCTATTTCAATCCATTTGCATGCAAAATTCAAGATGTCATTGTTTTTTTTTTACCGCTGAGTAGTACTCTAATGTGTATATGTTCCATGCTTTCTTTATCCATTCTTCCATTGAGGGGCACCTAGGTTGTTTCCAGGTTCTGGCTATTACAAACAATGCTGCTATAAACATAGTTGAACAAAAACTCTTGTAGTATGCTTTGGCATCTCTTGGGTATATTCCCAATAGTGGTTTTGGTGGGTTCTGAGGTAGGTCAATTCCCAATTTCCTGAGAAACTGCCACACTGATTTCCAAAGTGGTTGCACAAGTTTGCATTCCCACCAGCAATGGATGAGTGTTCCCCTTACTTCACATCCTCTCCAGCATAGGCTATCCTTGGTGTTTTTGATTTTAGCCATTCTGATAGGTATCTCAAAGTTGTTTTGATTTGCATTTCCCTGATTACTAAGGAAGTTGAACATGATCTTAAGTATATTTTGGCCATTTGAACTTCTTCTTTGAGAATTCTCTGTTCAGATCATTACCTCATTTTTTAATTGGGTTATTTAGGATTTTAACGTCTAGATTCTTGAGTTCTTTATATATTTTAGAGATCAGACCTTTGTCTGATGTGGGGTTGGTGAAGATCTTCTCCCATTCACTAGGATGCCTTTTTGTCTTAATGACTGTGTTCTTTGCTTTACAGAAACTTCTCAGTTTCAGGAGGCCCCATTTATTCATTGTTGCTCTTATTGTCTGTGCCACTGGGGTTATAAGTAAGAAGTAGTCTCCTGTGCCCATGTATTGCAGGCTACTTCCCACTTCCTCTTCTATCAGGTTCAGTGTGGTTGGATTTATATTGCGGTCTTTAATCCATTTGGACTTGATTTTTGTGTATGGTGATTGATAAGGATCTATTTTCATTCTTCTACATGTTGAAATCCAGTTATGCCAGCACCATTTGTTAAAGATGCTTTCTTTCTTCCATTGTATAATTTTACCTTAGTTGTCAAATATGAGGTGTTCATAGGTTTATGGATTAATATCTGTGTCTTTGATTCGATTCCATTGGTCAGCGTCTCTGTTTTTATGCCAATACCAAGCTGTTTTCATTACTGTAGCTCTGTAATAGAATTTGAAGTCAGGGATGGTAATGCCACCAGAAGTTTCTTTATTGTACAGGATTGTTTTGGCTATGTTTTTCCATATAAAGTTAGTTATTGTTCTCTCAAGGTCTATGAAGAATTGTGTTGGGATTTTGATGGGGATTGCATTAAATCTATAGATTACCCTTGGTAGAATTGCCATTTTTACTATATTGATCCTACCAATCCAGGAGCATGGGAGATCCTTCCATTTTCTGGTATCCTCTTCAGTTTCTTTCTTCAAGGCCTTAAAGGTCTTGTCAAATGGATCTTTGACTTCCTTAGTTAGTGTAACCCCAAGATACTTTATGCTATTTGTAGCTATCCTGAAAGGTGATGTTTCTCTGATTTCCCTCTCGGTTTCTTTATCCTTTGTGTATAGGAGGGCTACTGATTTTTTTGAGTTGCTCTTGTATCCTGCCACATCACTGAAGGTATTTATCAGCTGTAGGAGTTCTTTGGTAGAGTTTTGGGGGTCACTTATGTACACTATCATATCATATGCAAATAACGAAAGTTTGACTTCTTCCTTTCCAATTCGAATCCCCAAGATCTCCTTATTTTGTCTTATAGCTATTGCTAGAACTTCAAGCAAGATAATAAAGAGATATGGGGAGTGGACAGCCTTGTCTTGTTCCTGATTTTAGTAGAATCGCTTTGAGTTTCTCTCCATTTAATTTGATGTTCGCTATTGGCTTGCTGTATATTGCTTTTATTATATTTCGATATGGTCGTTGTATCCCTAATCTCTCCAAGACCTTTATCATAAAGGGGTGTTGAATTTTGTCAAATTCTTTTTTTAGCATCTAATGAAATGATCATATGATTTTTTCTTTCAGTTTATTTATATGATGGATTCCATTGATAGATTTTCATATGTTGAACCAGCCCTGCATCTCTGGGATGAAGCCTACTTGATCATAATGGATAATTTTTTTGATGGTTCTTGGGTTCGGTTTGCCAGTATTTTATTGAGAATTTTCGCATCGATGTTTATGAGTGAGATTGGTCTGTAATTCTCTTTCTTGGTTTCATCTTTGTGTGGTTTTGATATCAGGGTATCTGTAGCTTCTATTGACAATAAGGTCCCACTTTCTAATAACTACAAAGCACAGATTCCTCGTGCCCATGATTCACAAGGCATTTAGGCAAGATCATGACTGTGAGAAAGCTGCACTCAGAGAGAGATATTAGATATTCTTGTTCTTGTATATCATTTAGCACAGGGATCAGCCAAACAGATCATCCTATCTTACAGTTAAAATCACTCTGGTTTTAAACAGCATGATTCAATTTTCAGTGTATTTTAGTTACTTACTCAAGAAGAGAAAGTCATTTGGTGGCCTGTCCTCCCATGGAAAAGGTAGTTCAAACATGAGCTTTTCAATGCCTCATGGAGGAGAGAATCATGTTGATCAAAACTCAGCTAATCGTGTCAGAAAATAAGTCATATCTTCCAGCCGAGATATGACATCAGCATGGTTAACCACACATCTCTGTTTCCCAAGAATAGAGATGCTTTCCAATGCATGGTACATTTACTGCAAAACAAACAAACAAATAAATAAATAAATAAATAAATATAAAAGGAGGTTACCCACAGATCAGTCTGATTACCAGACCCACACAATAGAATGAGAAAGATGACTCTAGCAAGCTTTCCTCTGATCTTTACATGTGTAACCCCATATTCACACAAATGCATACATGTGTGCATGCACACACATACATGTGAATAAATAAATTTAATAATAAAAACCAATTTATTACCAACATTGAAAACTATTTTTATGCTTGTTGTATATTCTTTGGTAAACCCCTCACTCCTGCCAGATCTTATGGAGGCATTTCCTCACCAACATGTCCAGAAGTTTGTGTAGATCTTGTCGAGTTGACACTCATAGCAACCATCCCAAGTACTGTGAACATAGGGTACTAAAAAGGAGCATGTGCAGTCATAACTTAACTTTAGACAGAACCATGATTTTCCCAATGAGAGGGACTTTTGTACATGATGTTCTTTCACAGACTCACTCTTGTCTTCATCAGTTTCTGCCAATTTAATGGAAGCATTCTCTCCATGAGTTTGCTCACTTTACTAGACCTAGGTGTCATATTATTAGTCTGGGGTCTTGATGTAAATTCAATGCTGCAAACCTAAAGTTTCATAATGATATTGTAGTATAAACCACATGCTGCTACCTGTATTCCAGGTTGGTTATTTGTCACTATGATGAAAACATAAAAGAAAAGAGAAGGAAGTGTTTTGGCTCTCAGTTTCAGAGATTTCCATCCATGGTCTTTGCTTTCATAGATTCTAGACCCATGGTGAGGTAGAACATCATGACACATGGTTCAGAACAAAATAGCTCACCTACAGACAGTCTGGAAGCAAGAACAGAGAGGGTTTGGAACAGTTTAGATGCAAGATAGACTTCTCAAACACACATCCTCTCCTTCAACTTGCCCCTTTCAACCAGTCCCAATCTCTAACCACCTCCTAACATTGTAATCAGGTTAGGAATACATCAACACTGATGAAGAGGAAGTCTTATAGTACAATCAATTCTCAATGATTAGATCCATAGATGAAGACAAACTGTTCAACACATGGCCTTTTGGGGGATTAAGCTTTGTACCAGAACCACAATACAGGTTAATCAGTGAAAATACTAATAGAGAGGGAATTATAAAAATGAGAGACAGCAATCAGACTAAAAAAAGAGAAAAGGATTGTGTCCTGAAAAGCTTTCCTATTGACAGTATCTATTGAGACTTACAATCAGCCCCCACTTGTGATTTCTGTACAATTCCTCTTGGGTTTCCAACCTTCTTCCCCAACTTTAAATAATTTTGAGTGAACTTTTAATATTTGCTACTAAACCATCTGTATCTAAAATGATTTGTCCCAGTCTTTGACACATTACTGGTTCTTATTTTCTCTTGTAAGATGGTTTAAAAGACTGTATAAAAGTCAGCACATTATCTGGTGCACAGTTGAACCTCAGTCAGTGCTAACATTACTATTCGGGAAGTGTTTGTATAGTCTCTGCGTCCTGTGTCCAATAAGTAGGAGAGTAACATTGCTTTGTAAATTGCTCAGGGAATGGGAGACACACAAAACCATAACAGAGGACATTTTCACAGGGAAGTCTTAGTCTGTTTTCTGTTTTTATAATTAAATAAAAGAGACTTCAGATTATATAATACAAGGACTTATTTAGTTCATGGTTCTGGAGATTGGGGAGCCTGAGAGTGAAGTGTCTCCTGAGGACTTGCTGGTTCTTAAAATGGCAGAAGAGGGCTTATCAAAATTCATCCCGAATGAGTCAGAGTGAGCCTTCTTTTATAAGAAAGCCATGCCTTCAATAAATCATTAATCTGAATGGAATCTGCTCATAAACTCCATGCCCTCATCATTCAGTCACTTTGGAAATATTTCCTTTCCAAATACCAGTAATAATTTGGGGGATTAAGTTTCCAACACATGACACTAGGGTACACATTTAAATCATAGCAGAACACAACAGGGATAAATGGAAAAATATGGACTATAACTTGGCACAAAGATTTTGGACTATCTGGTTGGATAGTCATCTCTCCTGGGAGGTCCCACTCTCCCTAGTTCTCACCCTGTTGACTTGAGTACATCTATCACTAAGCAATCCTATCTCTTTTAACCAGAAATAAACAATACATTTTTGATGGGGGAAAGGCACAGAGCTTTATGTAGCCCTTGTGTTTTAGTATTTAGTATCTTAACAATAAACAGAAGCTGAATTATGGGCTATTAAAGTAAATTGTTAAAAGAGTTAAATTATTTTCATATTAGGAACCCCTATGGGTTTTTCAAGATGGCCTCATTATAATTGATTAGGTTCCCTTGAGTTCTTCATCAAGGTTCTTTATTATGTGTGTTTATTTTCAAACCTCCCTGGGAAACCATGATGCAAGTAATAAGAAAAATATTAATATTCCTCTGAGTAAACAAACACTAAACATCTATTTATTGATGAAGCCTCTTCTGTTATTAAAACTGAAAACAAAGTGCCTGGAAATGAGAATGTATTTCTCCAGATTTCTGCAGAGGAAGGAGAATTATTAAAAACACTTCAAGGATTCCAAATGCCTCAAAGCGGCAAACAGAACATACTTGAATTATAATGCATGGTGAATGTAACAAGTCTAGGAACATGCCGCATGATGCTCCTTATTAAGGACACTACATGCATGAGGCTGGTGCCTCTCAATCATGTTACTGTATCATCCTGTTACTGCCTTCACTCAGAAATGTTTACTGACTCAAAGCTCTTAAATACTTCATGTTTATGCTCAAGTCTACCACCTTCTATGAAGTTATAAGATCTGCATTGTATTTACTTATTGATGCTTAGATGTCTATAGATGCATAACCTACATGCAGGTTTATCCCTTTTTAAGAGAAATGCTAAAATGTTGAAGTAAATTGCAAATCAAGGGCATGGTACAATCTATTGATTTTCTAAAAACTTCCCTTTGGCTGTGGATTAGTATTGGGATTCTAGATCTCTAGGCATTGTAGTTTATGCTCTGAAATTCTGGTCTCCTTCCAAGCTCTCTTCCTCTTCCCTACCTACTTTTATTTGGTTTTGCCTCTGCTGATCCACAGAAACTTTGCATCATGCAGAAGCATTTCCTAAAGGGGACTTTCAGTCTGGACTACTATTCGTGTCCTGGAGTATCCGACTGTCTATTGCTCTCTAGTTTCTGGAATTCCTCTGCTTTTTCTTTTTCTTCTCTGTGACTCATTTGCCAACTAACGGCCCACTCCAAATGCAGTTATGAATTATCAGTAACATCTAACTTCTGCATGATGTGCTGTGTACACTTAGCATCTCCTTCATTAAAACTCACCAATATCTCATGCTTAAAGCAGGATGAGAAGAGAAAATATAGATGTGCAGTTCAGAAGTGTAATGAAGATATAAAATCAACTGCTTGATTATATGAAGAAGCCTGAACTGCCTAGGCAAAAATTATACAAGTACTTTAATTTAGATGAAAACACATGTCGAGAAATCTGAACTGCTTTAATCAAAGGTCTGTGAATCCTTGTAACTTTAGAATTAAATTTTCTTTAAGATTTGATATTCCACCATCCTGTGATTTATAGGTCATTATAGTATGGGGCCATGAATAAATGGTTGGCTTACATTTACTAGGTAATGGCACTAGAGTCATACTTAAGGCATGGAGACTGTATAGGTGAATCCAGAAAGAGCTGCTGACAGAAGATTTGTAAAAACCAGCTGAATAAAGCTGTGATTTAAGACTACACTTATTTTTAAACTTTAATCTTAAAGGGAAACATTCTCCCACATAATACCAGTTAATAAATCGGCCAGAGACTAAATATCAGCTGGAATAATATTCTTAGACTTATTGTTGTATAATCTGAATAAGAGTAACATTCCATTTGTAACTGCTGATGTGCAGCACAAATCTGCACATTAAATATATTCAGTGACTCTAACAGTCATGTAAAAGATAAACTTATGCTATCACTTACATCATTTTCATTGTTTTATATCCTCTGAATTTTATATTTCTCAGGATAATCATGTGTTTTAAATAAGTGCTGATACCTTCAAAGATACTCAAATATATGTCTGCAATGAAATTAGAGTATTATGTAGTCAATTAAACTCAATGAATATTTATTTATTTATCTATTTATTTAAGTTTTGGGAGACAGTGTTTCCTCTTTATAATTATTCATCTATTTTATAATTTTTAATTGATTTTTATTGAGTTCTACATTTTTCTCTGCTCCCCTCCCTGCCTCTCCCCTCCTTAATTTTTAAGACAGGCTCTCTCAATGGGCCTGTGGTTATTAACTCACTGGCTGGACAGGGTCCACCTGTCTCCGACCCTCTCATGCTGAGGTCACAGGAGCAGGTCCCAGAGCTTAGATGTTTGATGTGGGTTCTGGAGATCCAAATTCAGGTCCTCACATTTGCATTACAACCATTTTGCTAACTGAGTCATCTCCCCTGACCCGATGAAAACAAATTTTGAAATTAGAAAGCTGGACCTGTAACGATTACACTCTACGATTATTCTGATAATTTGGTTTGACATTTGTTTCACTTTGATGTGAAATTTAAAAGTATTCTGTATATTCGAGGAAACACATGGCTGCTCATCTCTTCCAACACCTCTCAAATGTTCTGCCTCCTTGAGCACGTACGTGAGTCAGCAAGTGACTAACCAAGTGTCACCAAAGGGGAAGCTACCCTGTCAAAAAATTGACTACTAACCACTTTTCACAGACTTGAAGCCTGAATATGTCTTTCTGGGACAAAAGACTTTCTGGATAAAAAAATTAGAAATAAATTTTGGGAAGAAATGGAAACAGTGAAGTTCTGAGTTACAGGTGTCTGTTCACAGAATGACTTCTCATTACACTGGGCCAGTTTCTTATAACTGTTCTCCAAAATCAATTAATTCACCATTTTCTGCTATGAAAAAAAAAGGAAAAGAAATGATAGCAGAGAGCTATCCTCAATCCTGTTTGTTATATAACAGCTCAGAGGGCAGAAACAGACTATTACTACTAACAGTGAGTAACTGCAATTAATTAATCACTTGCACTAAAATGATCCAATACCCACAAAGTCCATTCAAAATGATCTTTGTTGATTGATTCTTAGAGGAATGTCATTTAATGGAATGATTAGGTTGCCAGTCAACATGCTTCTAATAGAAATCCCAGGCAATATGAGATTGAGAGAGAATCAGCTTCCAGGTTTTTAGGGTATGGACATCAAAGCCTTCCATTTGGCTGCTTTGTTGTGTGCTTAGAGCTAAGGAAAAGGGATGTGTGGCTACAATAAGACACTTTAAAATTGGTCAATTCAAATAAAGCAAAATTTACCTTGGGTTTCAATGAGCTCTAAGGATCAAAAATGTCCAGGTGCAAAGCACACTAACTACACCGGTGTTCAGATGACAGTGCCTCCATGGCCACTGTAGGAGTCATATATATGTTTCCATTTCTGACTGATAAGGAAGAGAGACCTAGGTCCACCAGACTCCAGGGGCATATGAAAAAGAGAATGAGATAAACATAGTGATAGCAGTGCTGGAAATTTTGGTGAAAGAAATCTTACTAGATAAACAAATTACCTAAAAGTCAGGATGAAGGAGATGCTGACATACTTAATTAGCAGTTGGTAGCAGTAGGAGCTAGATGTGGCTGCTGCAAACTCAGATTTGCTCCGTGCTATCATTGTCTCCACCCCTCGATTGTAAGGTGGGATAGCTTCCTCACTGGGTCAAACAGGGAATAAAGATTAAAAAGGGGGACTGGAATACTAAGTAAGTAGTACTTTGTTTTTTAAATCAGGTGAGAATTATATTCTGTGGACAGTTGCAACATCCAAATGATCACTCCGAGTCCTTTTACAGTTAGGCAGATGCTGTAACACACAGAGACCACATTCAAATCTGAAATCTTACCAAGAAAATTACAAAGACATTGTGCAACCATGACTACAGACAGTTACTAAATTCTTTCAGAGCCGCAGAATTTCTGATTTCCTTTCAAATATAGTTTTTAGTCACAGCCATTCTTTCTTATTGCTTACCCAAACGGAAGGGTCAGTATCACATGCTCTGTCAGAACATAACAGGGAGTTGAAGGGAGGACACAAGGCTGTGTTCCCCCGGAGCTGCTGCCAATTTACAGAGAAGACTTTGGAATCCTCCCACTTATCCTTTAGGGCTCGTCTTTTCACACTCATCTCTTCTTCCCATTTTTATTGTTGCAATTTGAAACCATTTATGAAATATTTGTGTGGATATAAACTAATAATTTTGATATTTAGAGTATGCAATCCTCTTCTGGGGAAATTTAGTTACTGAAGAAGTTTGCAGTAATAACATGAGAATGATTTATGGAACTGCATCATATACATCAATATATAAAGTAGGTAATATTACATACTATTTTTTAAAAATTATATGCTCTATTAAAGTTCACAAGTGCCTATCGCTGGGTCACAGCATTGTGGATTCTTCTAAAATGACTTCGCATATCTATGGTTCTACTTCTCTTTAAGAAATATGAATTTTTGTATAATGTATTTATATATTTATTTTACAATATATAAATATATATTTATATATTTAAATATATAAATATATATAATATATTTTTTAATATATTAAATATATATATTTAAATATATAAAAATATATAAAGACGTTAGTCAATATTTCTCAAGATAAATTAGGACTGAAAATAAGCATTTATTTCTATTAATAAACATGACTTTATCTACACATAGTCTATATTATTGCATGAAAAAAGCCAATCAGTCTAAAACATTAGCGAGTTTTGACCAGCTCTTGTTCTCTCTCCACAACCCACAGTAGGTCATGCATTCTTCCACTGTCTGCCTTCTAGCCTCCTTTTTATTTTACTCATCCAATGCACATTCCAGGTTAACAATCTTTAATTCTTCAATATTTTTACCCATGATTATCTGTTCAGGTAAATATTCACACATTAACAGGCATTGTTTAACAAAATAGAATCAATTATATATAGGCCTCTTCATCTTGCTTTTACCCACTGAAAAGTAAATTAACTGCTACAACTCTGATTTATTATTTTAATTGCCATGTGATATCTCATATTATAATATGATCATAATTACAAACGAGCACAGCTTATGGATCATGATTTGTTCAGTTATTCTCCTCTGAAATGTCTAGATTGTATTGCCATTATGAAAAATGTTGGAATCAAATCCTTGTGTGTGAGCCATTACTCATGATTTTCTTTACTTAGGGAAATGTCCCAGGAATGTAATGTTAAATCAAAGGAATAAGCATTTAAAATTTTAGAATACTAGATTACTTTCCAAAGAAGCAATAACAATTAACAACGTAATCAATCATTTCTGAAAGTGCCCTCTTTTTGAATTACTTATATTAAAAAACTTTATTCTTTTCATATTTTGTGTAATAATTAAATATTATTTCATACCTGACAGTCCCACAACTGTGAAAACATATTTCATTATTATCTTAATTTTATTTCCAGATTAAATAATTTAAACATCTTTTCAAGTGCCTGTCACTTATTGCTTCTCAAATGAGTTGTATTTTCTGGGTACTTATTGTGCCTCTCTATCTATGGAGTACTTGCATTTTCTTTTGCAATTTTAAGTTATTCTTTGCACACTTTGTATATTAATTTTTTTCATTGTTGCTAGTTTACACCAATCTATCATTTGTTTTCCAATTGTATATGATGATAATTATATAGAAATATATATTTACTGCATAAAATATATGTTTCTCTATATATTCTATATAGTTAGCAATTTTTGCAGAATTTTTTTTTGTTTTAGAAGATCATGAAGGGTTATGTATTGTGAGTATTTTTGATAGTTCCAGTGTTAGTCCCAAAGAGGGAACAACAATAACAAAATTGTTTATGCAAGTTGATGAGCTGGGAAAAGAAGCACTCTAAGTTATAGAAACACTACTAAGTTATAGTAGTTTAAGTAGAGTAGAATTTGGTGCTCGGGAGAAAGATGGTTGACCAAAGGTCCTCGGCAAACTTTTCCCTGCACAGTATCAAAACACAGGGAGAAACAACAACCATCTCATGGAATCACTGAAGCAATGTATTGGAGCAGTGAGAATGTACGGATATATACCAGAACACAAACATACATGGGAGCCTTGTAAAGGAACTGAGCTTATAACGTTTACCTTTGATGTTTTATTGAACTGGTTGGGTGGACTTCCCATCTCCTTAAAAGGATCACAGGAAGCTTATCTACTGGACTGGATTGCTCAACTATTTCTTGGTGCATCCTTCGTGTACTGACAGATGTCCTATCTTGAATATTGCTGGGAAAGGACTCCTAGTGCACAGAGACAGCTTGACAAGGTACCTACGTAATTTCTGCAAAGTATCTAGTGAACTATCCCAAACAATACTGGATACCCGGTTCTTTGAAAAAACCAGGAACCGCTGCCCACCATCTCTCTACTTATTAAATAAGCATCTTGGAAGCCTACTTTAAGAGAATCATGTTGCCCAGACCCCCAGACAATAGGATGGTGGCCCTGTCCACTTCCTGCTGTTCCTTACCTCAGAAGAGCTCACACCTCACTCCCTATCATATGACCTTCATCCCAGGAAAAAGACCAGCCATAAACAGATTGTACAAGGAAGCAGATACATAGTTCTTGTCAATCACCTTCAACTCCAAGATATAATTCAGTTGCCCACTTTGAGCAGTTCAAGTGGCAAAGGCTCAGAAAAGCACAGTATTGGGCTTGTCTCCACATCCACAGTCTGGGAAGTAGCCTAGTAACCAGTCCTAAGTGGTTTAGCCCTCTACAAAAAAGTAGCCAGGTACCCCTGCTGATCTTTTTAGAATTCCTAGAAGTGATTAGGCAACCTACTCCCAGTAGCTCAGCTTCCTGAGGTCCTGAGAAGCAGGGGAAAACAGCTGAAAGACATTGCATGTACAGGTCAGTCTCCAGAAGCACCATGTATCCATCAGTGAAACCCTTAAACACTGACCTGACGGATGATGTATGTGGATCTCTTGGCATACCTACCTTCCTTACAACCCTCCCCTACAGAAGCAATAGACACGCAGTACTATACCCAGCATAGTCAACCAAGATGGTTTCAACCCCTATGAGCCACAGAAACTGACCTGAGCCTATAGAAACAGGTGGATACACCACACAGAATCCAGGGATCTCACTCTGCCTAGAGAAGTTGTATTTCAGTTATTGGTACAATTCAATATTATCTCCTCTGTGTTCAATAAGGCTGACATTGCCAAATAGTTTAATAATTTCTAGAGATATCCCACTAAATCTCTCATCTGGACTCAAGGTCAATATAACATATATAAACAAATGCCTAGTCACATCACCCACAGAAAGTCTCACGAAGAAAGCCATCTTGAAAGTTAGGCAAGACAACTCACCACATGCACAGATACCAACAGGGCAACACAAGAAGCTTAAATTAGGAACACGAAACCTCTGAAGTAGCACATATTCTATTAACTGACACCAAAAGACAAAGAAGTTGACAAATGTCCTAATGCAGAATTTCAATGAATGATTTTAAAGAAACTTAATGAAATATAAGAATAAAAGTAATTCCTAGTATGAATGAGAGAATCAACAAAACAGAGATGATGAAATCAAACCAATAAAAATATTTGAGACAAAGAACTTAATACATGTAATTTAAAGTACAAATGAGGGCTTCTACAGTAAAATTGATCAGATGAATTTTGGCATATGTATTGTGTAAGGATGAATTCAGAACTTTATGCAGGTGAACAAAGCACTTTATTATTGAACTAAACTCCAGCCCAGAACAATAACTTCCTAGGTTTGAAGATTAGAAATAGGCCTTTGAAATAATCTAGCTGGGTTTTTGGTTTTGTGTCTATGCATATATGTGAGTGAGTGAGTGAGTGATGGTGTGTGTGTATGTGAGTGTATGTGTGTGTGTGCAAGTAAGTGTGAGTTCACTTTCCACATTATTCATTGAGGCAGGGTTTAACCCTAAGCCTAGGATTGGTAGCAGCCAACAAGCCAGTAAGCCCCTAATTCTGCCCCTAACAGGACTAGGTTAAAAGCTCACATTAGACTCTGCCTGACTTATTACCTGAGAGCTGAATGAAATATTTTCCTAAGTGGACTAAAAGCTATGATGTCTATGGGATACTTATCTGACCAGTAAAGACATAAACAGCCTTCTAGTAAAAGGATGGAGAAAGATGTACCATGGAAATGGAAAGTACGTACAGCGGGTGTAGGAGGCTAGTACTCTGAATACTAACTGGAGTCCCCAGCTAGTAGCAAGTCTTCATTGAATCATTCTTTGTGCCAGATTGCAGCAAAACAGGCTACTCTTTCCAACGTCAGACAGTGTTTGCTGAGATCAAAAACAACCCAATAAGCATTGGTATGGAACATCATTAACATGCAACTTTCCCAACATCTGGGATTGTCTGTAGTTTTGCTGACTGAGCCTCCACTCGCCTCTTCGGTTTTAACACTAGATAGCACTCTGAGCCCAGGTTTGCATCAATTCTTCTGTTGATTTAAACTCATATAAAACAGAAGTTTGGTAACCCAAAGTTGGTGATTTGGGGAACACAGCTAAAGTCAATCACCATTTCAAATTAGGATCTAATAAAACCTTCTTATTCATTAAGATGAACTCATGCCCATCATTCATTGGATTGTCTGTGCTGACTCATTTCAAAAATAGATGCTCCTCTTACATTATTTCTGGAGAGCTGTACAATAACAGGAGTGGCTATGATGATATCAGATAAAACAGATTTTAAATAAAGACCGAGAAAAGGGATTAAGAATGTCAATGTATGATGACAAAGGTTTTTTTTCACATTTAATTTCTTATTATTGCATTATAAATAGTACCATTCAAAATTTCCACCTCCTCCGCTCCTCCCATTTCCCTCCCGCTTCCCCACTCCCCCTCCCCTTTTCCCCTCCAGTCCTAAGAGAGGGCAGTTTACCCTGCACTGTGGGAAGCCCAAGGCCATCTCGCCTCCATCCAGGCCTAGGAAGGAGTGAATCCAAACTGACTAGGATCCCAAAAAGCCAGTACATGCAGTAGAATCAAATCCCAGTGCCATTATCATTGGCTTCTCAGTCAGTCCCCATTGTCAGTCATATTCAGAGAGTCTGTTTTGATCACATGCTCATTCAGTTCCAGTCCAGCTGGCCTTGGTGAGCTCCCACTAGATCGGGCACACCATCTCAATGGGTGGACAAATCCCTTGCGGTTCTGACTTCTGTGTTCATCTTCTCCCTCCTTCTGCTCTTCAACGGGGCCTTGGGAGCTCAGTCCAGTGTTCCAACGTGGGTCTCTGTCTCTATCTCCATCCGTTGCCGGATGAAGATTCTTCTGCTCTTCGACTGGACCTTGGGAGCTCAATCCATTGCTCTGGTGTGAATGTGGGTCTCTGTCTCTATCTCCATCCATCGGACGAAATTTCTATGGATGTGATCAAGATATTCATCAGTGTG
>PVIU01025642.1:0-23370 GCA_004026605.1 Ondatra zibethicus
GACAGAGAGAGACAGAGAGAGAGAGACAGAGAGAGACAGAGACAGAGAGACAGAAAGAGAGAGACAGAGACAGAGACAGAGAGACAGACAGAGAGAGACAGAGAGAGAGAGAGACAGAGACTGGGCCTGTCATGGGCTTTTGAATCCTCAAAGCCCACCCCCAGTGACACAATTCCACCAACAAGGCCACGCCTCCTAATCCTTCTAATCATTCAAAAGCTCTAGTTCCTGGTGACTAAGCATTCGAATACATGATCCTATGGGGGATCTTTCTTATTCAAACCACCACAAATGTGTCTCATGTTTGTGCAGTGACTGGAAAATGCTAGATCCTTTGGGTCTAGAAAATCTGGATCTAGAAGGCTAAAAAATGTGTTAGATTATTTGGAACTGGAGCTTCAGACAGTTGTGAGTGAGAGGACCAATGTTACTCACTGTGTCTTGTCCCAGAATATGAAGACTTCAAGAATACTAAACAAAGAGGATGGCCTAAAACATCTTGTGTACAGATCTCATTTATCCATATCACCATCAACAATAAAATTTGGAAATCTGGGGTTGGCAAATCCTGACTCCCTGGGTAAAGGTCCCTGCTACCAAGCCTGACAACTTGAGATTGAGTCTAGAGATGCAAAGGAAGGAGGGAACCGAATCTCAGAAATTGTTCTCTGCCCCCCCCATCTGCATGCCGTGGCATGCAGGTTTCATGAATGCATGCACTTTACATATGCACAAACATCCAAAATATATTAATGCAACTTAAAAATCAAATACTTGGGAATCCAGAGAAATCATGGAAATGGACCCTTGTGGAAGGAGAGGTAGGAAAAAACAGCAGCTATGGTTTGAATTCAAATGTGGGAACTTAAAGGACCGAGGTAATGGCATTAAGAGACAGGACATTATATGGTGTGCTTAGTGCTTCCTGGAATAGGTTCAAGGGAACATGCTAATGACACTTGGCTTCATTGTCTTCTGCCATGGAATGGCACGGCATTTGTATCTTCCTCCACTACATGATCAGAAATCTGTGTATGAGCTAAAAGCCCTCACTTTGGTCTTGAGTGCCCTAGTGAGCCCCCAGATCTGTAAGAAATCAATTTCTATTCTTTATACATTCCTTAATGTCCTAGCATGATAAAACACTGACCACAATCAACTTGGGGAGAAAGGGGTTTACTTGTCTTCCATATCATGTGTCTCAATCCCATCAAGGGAAGCGAGGCAGGAACATGGAGGCAGCTACTGAAGCGGATACCTCTGAGAAACACTGCTGACTCTCTTGTTCTTTATGGCTTACTCAGCTTATTTTCTTATACGACTCAGGACCATCTTCCAGGAGTGGCACTATCCATAGGAGACTAGGTGCTACCACATTAATCATTAATTTAAAAATACCCCACAGTCCAATCTGATGGAGACAGTTCCTCAACTGAGGTCCTCCCTTCCCAGGTGACTCTCGTTTGTGTCAAGTTGACAATAACTAACCAGTTGACACTAATTAGCCAGTTGACAATAACTAACCAGCAATACCAAATCCCTTCTTTCAGGAGGAATTACATGCACGGGAATGTTCTGATGAAAGTGATTTGTCAACATTGTTTATATGCCATTTTAATTTATTACCATAAACCTTTAAGAAAGTCTTTAAATCAGTGTTTCTCAACCTGTGGGTCGCGACTCCAGGGTCAAAAGATCTTTTCACAGGGATTCATCTAAGACCATCAGAAAACACAGCTACTTACATTACGATTCAAAACAGTAGCAGAATCGCAGTTATGAAGTATTAATGAAGTAATTTTATGGTTGAAGGGCACCACAACACGAGGACCGGTATTAAAGGGTCACAGCATTAGGAAAGTTGAGAACCCCTGCTTCAAATGTACAGCCCCAGTTTGAAGATTGCAGCAATGGTTGTGACTCCATTCTTGGGCAGTTTCCATCCTCTCTTATTTTTTTTTCTTTTTTGGTAAATATGGATTTAGTGGAGGGAGAACGCTGTCTGTAGAATGAAACTTTAATAACTGTAAGCTGGTCTAAGATTTCTTTTCAGTCTGAAGTGGTGATAGAACCTGAGGCTACGAATGCCTGTAACATTTCCCTCCCCCTGCCACCCATCTCTACCTGAGTTTTTTTGTTCCCTCCCAGGGCCTTCTGTGGTATTCAGACTGTTCATTTTGACTGATGGAAAGCTGTAGCTAGAAGTGCTGGGTGACCGGAGTCTGTGCAAGCTTCTAAAGCCAACCTCTGCTTTCATTCAAAATCTATTTGGACATGTTACATGGACACTTAAAAAGGGACTCACGTTGTACTGCTCTCAGTCGATATGTTTTCCTGTTAAACCCTTGAATTACTACCTATTTTTCATAACAGTTATATCAAGATAGCTCACATTCATAAGTCTGTAGATGTGAAACACAGCCCTCACCTGAAAGGGGGAAAGGAGAGCTTATTCGGAACCCATTGTTAGTGACCATGGCTTGGGAACATGAATTTAGGTTAACATGAATGGTATTTCATATATGGGAGCTTCTATTTATTATAGCCATGGAACAATGAAAGCTATAAATCAAAGCATTTACCGAGAACACTAGCGGGTCTATCAGATACAGCAAAGCAGGGAAATATGGATATCAGATGCTATTTGTCTATACTCTCAGCTTAGGGATTGGTGTAAGACAGTGGCGGGCTAAGCTGATGCATTCTGAAAGTTTTTCCTTTAGATGTTAGAGCAGATGCAGAGGTGGACAATGAGTAGCTATTAAGGAGATTCGATCTAGAACAAAGTAGTTTTTGCTATAGATCTGCCACATGCCAACTTTACAAAAGTCACAAATTTCTAACCTGTCAAACAACTCCGTGGTATCTTCAAGACAGCTGTAGCTCTTTCCCAGAAACTTTATATCACAGTACCTCCTGCTGGGCAAGCCCCATATTCTGTGCACTTACAGGAGCAGTGCTGTTCTGTGGCCCAGTTTACTAGAAAGCCTCATTGCTAGGATCTGACAAGAGATAGGCTGAGTGGGCATGAGAGCAGTTTTTAGGACAGAAAAATAGTTATTAAAGTCATTAAAGGACCTGGGTCTTATTGACATTATTATCCATCATGAGCTGGGTCTGAGGTTTTGTTTTCTTTTTCTTTCTTCATTATCTGATGTAATATTTACATGATATGTAATATAAATATTATATCTAAGATTAAAGCAACCAAGAGCACAGTGTGGCCAAAAGAAGTAAAAATGACAGATGAGATAAAAAGTCATGTTAACCCAACTAATTCTGTATATTATTAGACCCTTTAATTACATTGTGCATTTTTCTGTGTCTACAGACATTTATATTTTATTAAATATTCTATTTAAAGACTGGATAGATGACTCAGTGGTTAAGAATGCTATCTGCTCTGGTGGAAGACCTGAGTTCAGTTCTCAGAACACACATCAGGCATTTCACTACTTTACATACACATACAACAACACACGCACACGCAGACACACACATCTTAAAACCACACATTTTATCTTATATTTGAAATACTTGAAATAATTGTATTTTCTCTGTCTCCCTCTCCCCTCCCTCACTTCCTGTGTGTGTTTGTATGGTGTATGTGTGATACGTGTGAGAACACACGTGCCTGTGTATGCAGGGAGGCCAAAGAAGGACTTTACTTTTCTTACTCCTTTGAGACAAAGTCTCTCACTGAACCCTGTACAGTCAACACCACCCCAGGAATCCTGTCTCCACCCACCCCTCAGTGCTAGGGTTATAGGCATGTTCATGGCCACACTCAGCTTTTCACGTGGGTTCTGGTCCTCATATTTACATATCAATAGCGGATACCCACTGAGACATCTCTCCAGCTCTAAAAACTACCATTTAATTACAAATTTCCTTTTGGCCAGTTTGATTTCAATCACTATAACCTCATATGGAGTGGCCAGTTCCAATTCTACACAAAGGCTTGTCTTTATTATCTAAATTATTATAACTCTTATTTGTAAACCAATAATTTTATTCATCCTATTATTACGCTATTGCATCGATTCCAGTTTAAGGAATTCAAAGGATAGCACATTGCAGAAGAAATTAGATAAGTAATATAGTATGGCTTTGAACTTTTTTCTAACAAAATTATCCTTTCCCATGTATGAAATATTATTAGTGACAGGGATGGAGATAAGAGACTAGGCTTCAGAGCAATTAAGATTCCACAGATTTTTATGGAAATAGCCAAATCTTATTTCTCATTTTACAATCTGGAAGGGGAATGGAATCCCAGTTAGAGTTGTTTTATAACATTACCTATCTACTTCTCAGTGGAAAATATGGGTATTATTTACTTATTTTTAAAACTCAGACTAACCTCCCATTGGGATACATTAATTTATGAACAAGGGCTTTTACAGAATAGTCTTTTAGGTTACAAGTTATTTATTTTAAAAATAATACTATCTCTATCCCGTTTTTGAATGTGAAACATTATTATTTTTAAAATTTTATGTAGCAGATTTTCTGTCGTAAAATTCTTACTCTAGCTTCTCTATTCTTGTGATAATTCTTTTGTCCCTAACATTTTCTAATATTGATAAAAACATCATGAAGGTTGTTGCTCTTGGTGAATGGGTGTTTTTCTATAATATTGGTTTAAAGACTCAACTCCAATCTTTTGTTATCTCTAACTCGAGGTGATAGAGTTCAAGTTGTTCTGAAGTGGTCAGAATCTTGAGTGTTCCATAGGGCATTTCAGAGCCTTTCAGGTCTGATGGGAGCATGTACATCTGGAATTTCAGTCTATCAAGTTATTTCTATACACTGTTGTGTTATTGGCAGGTGTGGTTTAGTCCCCTATTGTGGGGTATTTAGGGGCACTTCCAGGGCAGTTGTTCATCAGAAGATGTTATTCAGCAATCACATGGACTAGTAAAAGGTTGATTATTATATCTAGGAATTTATTATGTGTTAACACCTCTTCCAATGTCTGCAGGAACATAGTAATCAAATTTATTTAAGCCATTAAATATCCTTTCTAGCAGTTTTTGTTAGGAAGGATTTTTGGTTTTGCTTTAAGAATTTGGACCTAGAAGATAGAGGTACTCCTAAAATGGAGTTCTTTGGGAAGATTTAAAATGGGTCTTTGTCAGTCTAAAAAGTGAAGTTTTTTATCTAAATTATACTGATCAGTGAGAGACTTTTTAATTAAGGCAGTGAGAAATTTTAAACTTTCAAAAATGAAGACTTAAGTAAAGTTGGAAGTCTAGGTATGCAAACAATCATAACAAAAATATAATTAATGAAATGACACAATAATATTAATTTCACTTATAATTTTTGTCAAAAGCAAGACTGGCATTATTTTTCTGCTTTCAGGAACTATATTGTGGAAAATTTCAAAAATCTGTTTTTAAAAATTCTAAATATAAAATATTCAAGAAGCCAGGTGGTGGTAGAGCACATCTTTAATCCCAGCACTTGGGAGACAGAGACAGGTCCCTGTGAGTTAGAGATCTCTAACAGACGGATCTCTGTGAGTTCGAGGCCAGCCTGGTCTACAAAGTGAGTTCCAGGACAGCCAGGGTTACACAGAGAAACCCTATTTTGAAAAATCAAAAAAAAAATTTAAGAAATATGTTTTTAAGAGCACAAAATTTGGAGAAATATTAAAGGAATTTTGAGTTTAGTAACTTAGGGTTTTTGCTTGTTGTTGTGGTTGAAAATTAGTAGCATGTAACATTTTAATTTTTTATTTGAGCATGTACATGTGTGTACATTTGTATGCATACTCTACTCATGTGTGTTCAGGTGCCCATGGAAGTCTGAAGAGGGCACCAGAGTCCCTGGAACTGAAGTTATAGTTAGCCTCCTGAGGGGGTTCATAATTTTGCCGAAGAGCACATAGATGCATCTTCAGAAGGATCTGTCATATGTTTTTGTAGGACAGGAGGAAGTACATAATAGAGTGAATGTTACTGAAGCTTAACAGAGACTTAGATGTGGAATCTTTTTCCATTCACAAGATCATTGGTTTTAGGTCTCATTCATTTAGTTATCTCATTCATTTAGTTACCGCTTTTCTTTAGTACACTATGGAGAAATTCTGACAGTTGATTCTGAATTTTCAGTTTTGACCTTTTCATCTTTTAAACATGTATTTATTATTATTTTATGTGTATTAGTGTCCTACCTGCATGGATGTAGTACGGAGGAGTGGGTCGCGTTTTTGGTGCCTGGCTTTTTGGCGTAGGGTCCCTTGTTTTGTTTTCTTTTTGGTGTCCGAAATAATTACACAGAAACTATATTTATTGAAATATTGTCTGGTTCATTAGTTTTAGTTTTTTATTGGTTAATTTTTACATATTTGTTTAACCCATTTTTAATAATTTGTGTGTTACCATGAGTTGTGGCTTACCGGGAAAGATTTAGTGTGTTTGACCTGGGAGCTTTATGGTGGGAGGCTTTTTTTGACTCTGCCTTTTTTATCCCAGAATTTTGTTTTGTCTACTTTACCCACCTAAGGGCTACCCTATCAAAAGGCCAAGGCAGTCTTTTTATTTAACCAATGAAAGTAATACAAATGGTGGATTTCTGTGGACAATGTACACGCAGTACTCACAGAGGCAAAAACAGGGCATTGGATACCATGGAACTGGAGTTGTGGGCAATTATTACTTGCCATTTGAGTGCTAGGAACAAACTGGGGTCCTCTGGAAGAACAGTGTATTACTTACTTTTCTATTGCTGTGATAAAACATCATGACCAAGGAAGCATAAATATTTAATTGGGCTTATGATTCAATAGAGTTAGAGTACATGGTGGCAGGTCAAGGCATGGTGGTGGGAACAGCTGAGAGCTGTTCACATGTCAAATGTTGAGTAGGAGGCAGAGAGCACACTGGGAATGGCACAGGTCTTTTGAAACCTCAAAGTCTACCCCTGGTAACATAGCTTTTCTAACAAGACTCCTAATCCTTCCGAAATAGTTCCCTCAACTGGGGACCAAGTATTCAAACATATGAGCCTATGACGGCCATTGTCATTCAAACCACCACATGGGAGCAAGTGCCCTTAACTGCTGAGCCATCTCTCCATCCTAGCTATTACTTTTAAAAGTATTATAATGGTGTATAACTCCTCCCTTTAGCAAAGGGCTTATACAACTCTTTGTCTACTTTCATTGCATCCAGTAATTATTTTATAAGCAGATACTTGATATTTGGCAAATATCATCAATATTAGACATAGGAGAACTAATGGCTATATTATTGGCTAAAAATGCGAAAAGTGTTAGTCAATTTTGAAAATTGATTTCTTCATAGTGTCATCTGTTCATTGAACCACAAGTCTAGAGACTTGAAAAATCATAGGCAAAGTGAAATTCTATACAACAGACCTAGCTAAATAAGCAGATTTTAAATATTTGTCCACTAAAGTAAAAGCCACAATCACTATATAATTAGCAGGAATGTCTCAAGTTGGAATGATGCGCGTTAATAGGATTTTTCATACTATTAAGGTGGTGGGTTTCTGATGGGGAAAGGCCTTTAACCCAAAGGAAAGGCAGAAAAAATGTTCAGGCATATTTGTATCCAGTGCAGAGAAATGTGGATAAAATCTAATTCCAAGTTTGTAATGGCCCATTCAATAAAGGGATAATACATAAAGTCCTTGTTTTCTAAGCCATTTGTGTATGTAAATTTAAAATGTTGTTGCTGTGTAGAGTAAGTACACTCAGTTTTGACCTAGAGCAGTGATTCTCAACCTGTGGGTCACAACCCCTTTGTGGAACTAACAGCCTTTTCACAGGGGTCACCTAAGACCACAGGAAAACACAGATGTTTACATTAGGATTCCTAACAGTAGCAAAATTACAGCACAAGTAGCAGTGAAAATAGTTTTATGGTTGGGGTCACCACAATATGAGGAAGTATATCAAAGGGTCGCAGCATTAGGGAGGTTGAGAACCACTGCTCTAATGGATATTTTAATAACCTTTCATTACAGCAAATTTAATCATATCATATTATCTTTAAGTTTTTTTAGTTAAGTATTTATGACATATTTTAAACTTCTTTTGTTGTCCTCATCCTTCATTTTGCACTTCAGATAAATCTTTTGCTTTAAGACAAATTTGTATTTTATCATATAACTTTCTTTCTCATCTAAAAACATTTCCTTCTACCTTTAACTTTCTTTAACAAAAAATATATATTATAACTTGTAACTTCTTCATACTTGATGGTTTCCAGTTTGTTTCTTGTTTCACAACATTCTAAATTTGGGAAAAAACATTAAAAAATAAAATAATTATATTTTAATGAAGAATCAAGAAGCTCTACTGAAGAAACACAGAGAATATGGACAATATACTTTTTTGCTGGTTTGAATGAGAATGTCCCCCATAGACTCAGGTCTTTGAACACTTAGTCCCCATGTGGGCACAACTATTCGGGAATGTCACGGGGAGATACAGCTGTGTTGGAGGAAGTATCTATGGTGTATGGGCTTTGAGAGTTTGTAGCCTTGCCCCTCTTCCAGTTTGCTTTCTCTGCTTCCTGACTGCAGCTGAACTTATGAGCTCTGAACTTCCTGCTCTGGTCATCTGCTGCCATGCCTCTCCACCACTTACAGACTCTCCCTCTAGATTCTGAATCCCAAATAAATTCTTTCATTCATAATTGGCTTTTTATCATGGTATTTTATCACAGCAAGAGTAAAGTAATTAATACGTATCTTAAATATGGAACAATAACAAAAGGGAAAACATCTTAACAGTCCTACCTAGATATTTCTACTTTAAATTTAAAGTGACTTGTTAGATTTGTTTAAGTGCTATGAATTAAAGGGATTTGGAATAGGTTTGCGTGAGCTCTTGCTCACCTGTTAGCCAATCTGAGTCAAGTTCTTTTGATGGTGACTTGATCATGTAAAGATACTACATAATGGATCTGTAAAGGTAACGTAGAAAAGCATATATACTGATAGAATAAGATGATATAAGCAAAAGAATTTAAAGCAATTTGATAAGGAGTGTGAATCTATAGTCATAATAGAATGAATTAAGATAAGATCACCTGTTTATTTGTTGTTGAGTTTTTGAGTCTTAAGTAAACTTCATTACTGCTTGCATTTTAAAATATTCTTCTTTTGAACAATCTTTTTTTGTTCATTTGTTTTTATTACCATAAAGAAAAAAAATCCAGATTGACCATCATGAGCATATACCCAAAGGACTCTAAGTCAATTCACCACAGAGATACCTACCTGTTTATTAGCACACAATCTACAATAGCCAAAAAAGAAATGGAACCAGCCTAGACTATCACCAACAGATAAATGGATATACAATATATGGTTCTTATACACATACACAATGAAATCTTATTCAAATGTAAAAGATCATCATGATAGTTGCAGAAAAATGGATAGAACTGAAGTCATTATGTTAAGTAAACCAAGACAGACTCAGAAAAACACTGTTTTCTGTCATATGCAGAAAGTAGATTTAAAATTGTGTGTGTGTGTGAGAGAGAGAGAGGGAGAGAGGGAGAGAGAGAGAGAGAGAGGAAGAGAGAGAGAGGGAGAGAGAGAGAGAGGAGCCTAGAAAGGGGATCATGGTAGGAGAATAAGAGATATTAAGGCATGGGGTAAGAGTATAATAGAATACATATGACACAAAAGCAGAAATAGGGACTTTCCAGCTAAAGAAAAGTGCATTAGTGCTGGGCGGTGGTGGTGCATGCCTTTAATCCCAGCACTCAGGAGGCAGAGGCAGTTGGATCTCTGTGAGTTCAAGACCATCCTGATCTACAAGAGCTAGTTCTAGAACAGGCTCCAAAGCTACAAAGAAACCCTGTCTTGGTAACAAAAAGGAAAGGAAAAGAAAAAAAAGTGTATTAGTTCCTTTTCTCTTGCTGTACTAAAACACTATGACCAACAGAAACCTCCAGAAAGGATCTTCTTTAGGCTTATGGTTCCAGAAGGGGTAGTTCATAATGATGAAGAATGCACAGCAGCAGGAAGCCAGAGCAAGAACCTGGGATATCGCATCTCAATCATATACACAAACTAGAGAAAGTGAGTAAGCAATGGGGTAACTCTGTCCATCCTCAAAGCCTAACCCCAGGATCATACTTCCTCCATCAAATCTCCACCTCCTAAAAGTCACATAATCTCTTCAAACAATGCCACCAATTGTGGTTCAAATGTTCAAATACACAAGGCTGTGGAGGCCATCTCTCATTCAAACCACGACAGAAGGTAACCAGCTTGAGGGGGAAAGGAAGCATGAAGGAGGGTGGTGGGAACAACAGGTGAGTTAGAACAAAGGATAATGACATATATATCTGAAAATGCCCTGAAGAAATCCAGTGCTTTCTACCCAAGCTTTAAAATTAATTAAAAACAAAACGTCCCATACCAAGTAGACTGAGTCACAGACCTTTATATGACAGACTCAAGAGCATCAAATTATAGACAAAGGTTAACAGACAGCCAGTAATGACACAGAAGCAATGGTGTGAGACCAACAGTTCTGAGTGCACACCGAAGGAACACATAGCACACCTACACTACTTCAGAGAGCAGTCTTGGTGCATAAAGGAGAAAAATCTACATTTCCATGTGTTTGAGATGCAAGAGGGACCCAGTGAAGGACAAAATTGCAAAAAAAGAAAGAAAAGAAAAATTAATCTTTTTATACAAATGTTAGTCTTAAGAACTAACCACCTGAGAGGGAGACACTCTTTAATAAGAGTCAAAAATCCTGTTTTTTAGGGAAATAAGGTGACTTGAAATTCTTCAGCACATCCCAAAGGATCCTTGTATAACTTAGGAAGTTCCATAATCAAAGTTTTGGGCTCAGTTTTCCCAAAAGGGGTACAGAGCCGTTCTTCCTCTAGGCTCTATCTTTGAAAAGATCACACCGACCAATCTTTTCTTTTGGTGCACAAGTTTGTTCCACATGGGATTACTAGAGGAGATAATAGAAAAAGAGAGTGAATAAGAAGGAAGAAGTGGTAAGGCGAGCCAATAACAAGGAGCTGAAAAAAGATGCTTCAAATCTAACAGGACCTCTAATTTTTAAGTATTCATTACTGACATAAAATCCCTCTTAATTTTTCTGATGTATTAAGAAACTTTTTAAAATTTATTTTCCTTTTGCCCCTGAGATAAGGTCTCACCATGTAGCCCTGACTGTCCTGAAACTCACTATGTGGATCAGGCTGGCCTCAAACTCACGAGATTGACACACAGCTGCTCTCATGCGCTGAAATTGAAGACATGCTAACATCTAGCAAATGAACAGGCAATTATACTATTTTCTCTTAGATGTTGGAAATTATGATAAAAGTCGTAATGATTCTGGGGGAGTGGGACCTTGGTGGGCGAGAGACAACATGCCATACAGACAGAGGTTAAGTGAGGAGTTTTATTGAGATAAAGGGATTGACGGAGGTAAGAAAGAGAGAGTGAGTGAGAGGCAGAGACCTGCTTGCCTCTTCAGAAGAGCAGGAGGGGGAAGAGAGTGGGAATGGGAATGGTAGGAACTTCTCTCTCTCTCTCTGTGTGTTTTTTGTTTTTGTTTTTGTTTTTTCGAGTCAGGGTTTCTCTGTGTAACAACCCTACCTGTCCTGGAACTAGTTCTTGTAGACCAGGCTGGCCACGAACTCACAGGAGGCCTCTGCCTCCTGAATGCTGGGATTAAAGGCATGCGCCACCAGTGCCTGGCTCAGATCTTGTCTCTTAAAGGGACCTTTTGCACCTAGGTACAGACTACTTAGTGACATAGTGACGTAGCAACCATAGAACCCTAGGCTGTCCAAGGTACTGCCTGAGTGCATCCTACCAGGTGACAGGGACCAGCATAATACCTGAATCCTAAACAAAAGTAGACTGTTATATTTTTATGTTCATATGTTCATCAATATGTTCATCATACTTTTAAAATGTCATTATTTTTAATTATGTATATGGGAGGGTTGGGGAGTGGCTAAGTGGATATCAGTGTAGGTACACTCAGAGACCAGAAGAAGGCATCAGATTCGCTGGAGCTGGAGTGACAGGTGGGTATGAGTCTCCTGACATCGGTACTGATAAGTGAACCCGAGTCCTCATGAAGAGCAGCATGCACTAACTGCTAACCCATCTCTCCAATTCTCCATTCACCATCTTTAGTTTTATCGCCAGGACCTCTGATGTGCGAAAACAAACACACAAACTAATTTGAGAAAATTAATAAGGTATAATTTTTTAAATAATAGTGCATTGTGTTAGTCATGGTCAGACCATTTTTAAAAACCCCATTTTAGCTAAACAATGACAATTCTCTAGGTAACTTGTTTTTCTAAATTCTTGCCCTATCAACCCTCAGTAAGTGGCTGGCCATGAGAAAGGTTTCTCAACAGCCTGACAGTTTTTAACTTACTGACTCCCAGGAAGCTGGACTATAGACCCAAAAGGAAAAATTTCAGTTCTCTTTCCCTTCCTTTTTCTGTTCAGAAGTGATCCAAGAGACCCCCCTGGGCTAATAATAAAGCCTGTGCTGTCTCTGAGTCACTTGTCCCTTTGTCTGTCTGTCCTCCTTGCCAACCATACATATGGTATTGCTACGATTATGGAAAAACACACGCAGCTGGAGGATCAAATGGTGTTGGTTTTTTTCTCCAAATATTTTCTTCTTCCTTGAATTCCTCTTCCCCATTTCTAAACGTTCCCCTTTCCCCTCTAATTTCAAGCTTCTATCGTATCGGTGTTTCAGATTAGATTCATGTACGCCTCGTAAGACGAACTCCTTCATTCTTGCCCCAAGGTCGATTCTTCCCACTGCATCTCAGGTTTATACCTCACATTTACAGGACCAGGAAGGTAACCAAGGTCGTTTCCCACTCCGGATATCTTCCCAGCTGAGCAACCCAGGAATGATGTATGTTGTTTTGGGCTCCCTCTGAGGCCATTTCACATCCTGGGGAGTTCCCCTGACACCTCTTCCCTGTTGGGCTTTGGGGAACATGTGCCTGTTATCTTTGGCATCTTTATGATCAGGGGCTCGTAAAGATTTTAAACTAAAAGGGCAAGGTTGCAGTGAACAAGAGAAAAGTCAGAAACATCACACAGTTAGATGCTATAGGAGCTGCCGGGCAGAAAGGTCAGATGCTAGCAAACAAATACACTCAAATGAACAAATACCCCAAATAAATAAACAGGGATCAAACAACAAGCTTGGGATAAAAATGAATGGATCATTGACCAAACCAAAGAGAGGTCTGGACTGCAGAAAGAACTCACTAATATCCAGCCATACAGGCAACTCAAACAATTGAGGACAAAGAGGCCTGGTACAGCTCCAGGTGACTCCTCCATTTAAAATGGTTCGCCCTTGTGGTCGTTTAAGATACTAAAGGTACTAAAACTGTCCTAACAAAGTATACCTTTACCTTGCTGAAACGTGTTAGCCAAAAATGAGCGGCTATGGCCTAGTAACATGGATGAGGGACTTCAGTACACATACTCTTTGCATCTGATACATCAAAATATATTAAGTACACGTCTATAAATTTCAGAGATTCATTTATTTCTAGACATAAGAGCACATAAAATGCCTAACAAATTTGTATTCACAGTAAAACTGCGATTTAATATTTAGCTGTAAGTCTTTATCATATACTCCTTGGATGTCCCTGCAATCTTGCTCTTGTAAAGATATTAGCTTCAAGCTTCTTTATAAATTATCTTTTTGTATTTTATTTGTCATTGTTATTGAAAATAGTTTTTGCATACAATATATTCTAATTACAGTTCCCCCCAATGCCTCCCAAACCCTCCTTACCTCCCCTCCCACCCAAATCCACACCCTTTCTTGTTCTCTCTCATTAGAAAACAAACAAGCATCTAAAAAAGAGAAAAACAATAAAATGAGCTAATATAAAAGTAAGCCTAAATAGGACAAAATCAAGCTTCCTGACAATAGCAATTGAAGCCATTGTTTCAACGGCACTGTGGAACTCACATTGGAGAGAAATCTTTATGTTATTTTCCTTTCATTTCATGTGTGTGGGTGGGGGCTGATGCATGCCATGGTACACGTGTAGAGCTCAGAAGACAAGTTGCCAGAGATGTTTCTCTCCTTTGGCCTTGCCGTGCCTGGGGTTTGAACTCAGGCTGTCAGGCTCAGAGGCAAGCTTTCCCAGCTGCTTTACTGGGGTCTATGGAGAGGAAACTTGATGCAAAGGTTGGCTGAGGCCTCATCCCTATTTACTTTGTCATTTCTGCACACACTGGGCTGACTTCTGGTAATGCTGAGTTTGTCGCCTGAGACATTTCTCTTCTTAACACCTTTTTTTGCCAACCAGTCCGAAGAATACAACCAAGAACACCATGCTACTTACCTTTCTCCTCTCTGGGACCAGATGTCCAGCAAAAAGCAACTTCAGAAAGGAAGGGTCGTTTTGCCTTACAATTTAGAGGCCTGTAGCCCATCACAATGGGGAAGCCAAGGTGGCAGGAGTAACTTGGACGATGGGGTCACCCAAAAAAACAGAGAATGTCAGTGTCTCCTCCTTTTATCCAGTTCTAGCCCCAGCCCACAGGATGGTGTTGACCACATTCAAGGTGTTTCCTCCTTCTCTGGAAACAACCTCAAGACACTTCATTTTAACTCTTTTTGTTATTAGTGTATGTGCATGTGAGAGAATGTGTACCTGTGTGCATGAACATGCGTGTTTGGGCCTCTGTGTGTGTGTGTGTGTGTGTGTGTGTGTGTGTGTGTGTGTGTAAGCCACAGGACAAGTTTGTGAAGTCAGTTCTCTCTTTCCAACTTTTCATGGACTTTGAGGATTGAACTTAGTAACTAATTAAAACAAATGCCCAACGGTAATAAGCACTAAAGTGAATTTAAAAAATGGAAGGGTTTTTTCAAATCCTTATAGCTTGTTCATGGAACTATCACCCCAAACCCAGGCCCTGCAAATACCCGAGAACATTCTAAGGAAACCCCACATAAAATCCCCTTTCCTTTTTGCTAGGGTTTTTTATTTGCTCACTCTCAACGATTCTGTGTGGGAGTCATCTCTTCATGAACAGCTTTGTTTTACAGCTAATGGTTGATTCAGTATTGTAGGCAGGTTGCATCAGTTTCACGCAGGGTGAGCAAAGAAAGTGAGACAGCACCGTCTTACCTTCCCAGGCAGGCTGAGTTGTGCCCCCTCCCTGCTGAACGTGGGAAGGTACTGATGGAACGGAGTAGCATGTGAGCATATGGAGGTCTTGAAATAAGCACAACTGGAACACAATCTTTTTGCTGACAATCTGATTTGAGTGTCCTTAGTCCAGGCCCACAGTGCACTATAATTAAAGACTAAATGAGATAGACAGCTCAGTGGCTAAAGGGACTTTCTATGCAAGCCTGGTGTCTTTCCATTGCTGAGACAAACACCATAACCAAAAAGCAAGTTGGGGAGGAAAGGGTTTGTCTGGCTTACACTTCAGCATTGCTGTTCACCACTGAAGGAAGTCAGGATAGGAATACAAACAGGGCAGGAACCTGGAGGCAAGAGCTGATGCTGAGGCCATAGAGAGGAGCAGTTTACTGGCTTGCTCAGTCAACCTTCTCATAGAACCCAGGACCACCAGTCCAGGGATGGTACCACGCACCATAGGCTGGCTCCTCCCCCATCAATCACTAACTGAAAAACTGCCTTACAGCTGCATCTCATCCAGCTCTTGGGGCTCGCTCTTCTCTGATGACTCTAGCTTGTGTCAAGTTAACACACAGAACCAGCCAGTCCACCTGCTGACCCCAGTTTATTCTCTGGAGCCCAGAGAGCTTATGTCAGAAAATCTTACGACTTCCACAGATTCAATGTGGCATATATGAGTTCTCTCCTTCCCCCGTGTCCTTCCTCTCCCCTTCCAGATCTTCCTTTCCAGAGCAAGCATCCAGCACACGAGGAATGAAGGAGGCTCTTAGCATATATTCTTTCTATAAAACCCCATGGACCAATTCTTTTTGATATGTCTCTGTTCGCTTGAGAAACTTGTATATTTTGCATTTTTTGAAGTGTTCCATAGATACTCAGTACATCAATTCTTTTGATGGTATTTTTCAAGTCATCTACATCGTTATTGGTTTTCTTTTAGTCTTTAAAGTGCTGAGAAGGGTTGGAAAACTCTGGGTATAATTATGGATTTTTCTGGTTTCTCTTTACACTTCTGTCAGCTTTTAATTAATGTTACAATTCTGCAGTTAGATTCATAGAACTCTGTGATTGTCAAATCTTCTTGCTGAATTTAACTATGAAACAAATTTCTATACTACTATTAACACTGTTCTCAACAGCATCTGCTTTCTGTTACAGTAAAATATAGGAACCTTTCCTTCTTTCTCAATAATTAAAATCAGTATAATATATTTCCCCATTTAAAAAAATAACCTGTTTATATGCTTATATTTAAGGTAGGTTTCTTAAAAGTAGCATGTATTTGGGTCTTGTTCTTTTTATTTTTAACCTACTCTGATGATAATGTTGAAATCCTTTATATTAACAACTTATTGGTTACCTGTTGCTGAAGATATTACCACAACATAAATTTGTTATTTCACTGATCCTATGGATCAGGAGTTCAGTCACAGTTTGACTGGGGCCTCTGTTTCAGAACATCCCAGGTTTTGATGAAAGTGTCAAGTAGAAATGGGGGATTATCTTAGGTTCAAATGTGGAACAGTCTTCAAACTGATGTGGTTGGTGGTGGCATTCACTTCCCTACAGGTTGTCAGAATCAGGTGACCCTTACTCCTTCATGTGATTTTTTTTCACAGCTTAGCTTACTTCATCAAAGCTATCAAATGAGACAGTCAGTGGTGGAAGGACACTTACAAAATGGAAGCTACCACTTTATGTAGCAATCACGGAGGTAACATACCATCGTCTTTGTTACATCCCCCTAGAACTAAGACAAAGGTGCTACTTATACTCAAGACATAAGGATCATACGAGGGCATGCATACACGAAGGCTGGGATGATTTGGGCTATCTGAGACACATATGATTACAAGTAAACAGTTGAGATCATATCTACAATCTTCCTGTTTATTTATTTTATATTTTCTCTTCTATTTTCTCTCTTTTCCACTTTTGCTCCTACTGTTCAGGTTAACTAAAAATCCATTTTCTACTTTCTATCTTTCATGAATTAACAATTTTTACATTTATTTATTTGCTTATTTATTTATGTGTATGTGATGGTGCTCATGCAGAGGCTGGGAGACAAATTTCAGGAGTTTGTTCTTTCCATACAGGTTCCAGGGACTGAATTCGGGTGGTCAGGCTGAACGGCACATGCCTTTGTTCCACAAGTCCTAAAACCTCTCTGGTTTTTTATATAAAAAAACTTTTGTTATTGTAGAGGTAGCTTTACGATTTATACTGTATAGCTTTAACTTAGCAAGTCTACCATGAAGTGATATCATAGTATTTACTATTATTGTTTGAGCTTTTCTGGGAAGATGAATAAACATCCATTTACCCTGCATAGGGCACCAACAACATATCAGAGAAACTGAAGTCTAGCTTGGACAACCAAAGAATTTGATTAGAGTTACCTATGGAGAGCATGGACGCTTTAAGAGAAAATGGCTCTTGCTCTCCTCCAGCAACTATTCACTGCTTATGTATCCTTAGAGAAGACGGGGGCCTTATTCCACTAGCAACCATTAATGGTCTATACATCCTGGGGGAAAGCAGGGCCTCTTGAGCTCGCTGCCCTAACAATAGTTAATTGTCCTTAAATACATAGGGAGGGGAGGGACCTCATGAGCTCCTCTGTCTCCCCTGTTGCCAAAAGTGAGCCCAGTTTGGTGTACTTCAATTCAAGGGGACAATGGCCATATCATGCTTGGAGTACAACATTTCACAACGTTTATATACTACAAATACCTTACAACAGTGTTTCTCAACTTATGGGTCGAGACCCGTTTGTGAGTCTAACGACCCTTCCACAGGGTTGCCTATGATCATTGGAAAACAGGTGTTTACATTACAATTTATAACAGCAAAATTAAAGCTATGAAGTAGCAACAAAAATAATGTTATGGTTGGGGGGTCCCCACAGCATAATGAGCTGTATTAAAGGGTCACAGCATCAGGAAGGCTGAGAACCACTGACTTTGAATATATCACTTTTTCATTTCTGGACCCTGTGCTATTGTTGTTACATGTTTTATTACCATATTAATTTATTCTTGTTGGAGAAGTTCATGCATGAGTTTAATGTGCTTTGATCACATCCCTTCCCACCACTTTTCCTTCCCAGATATGTATATATTTTTAAGACTACCAAGTCCACTCAGTGCTCCCTGTGTGTGTGCATGGATGTAGGACTGTCCATTGAAGCATGAACATCTAGTTTCTTAGGGATCACAATCATGAAGAAAACTGACTCTCCTTCCCTGAGCAGTCTTTAATTGCCAATAGCTCCTTTGCTAGTGGGATGTGATGAGTCTCTCCCCGATCTAAACTAGAATTTGCATTACTTGATCTTCTGCAGGTCTTGTGTGTGCAGTCACAGCAATTGTTTTCTGGTCACGGCAGAGCCGTTGCTCAGATGTACTCCCATATTATGTTGTCAACCTCACAATAAATTATTATTGTTATTGCGGAAAAACAATTATGCCTAATTTCTGTTGTCTTTTTTCTTAATAGATTTTATTATAATTTAAATAATTATATATAGTATCTTAAAATCATGATATAATTCACATAACAAAAAACTTATGTTTATCATCTAAAATTACAGTTCAGTAGTGTGAAGCATATTCCGACTGTTCTGTAAATGTCAGGAACGTTTTCATTGCACAAAACTAAAACTCTGTACCCATTAAACACTTTTCTATCCTTTTCCATTATCCCCTAGTTACTCTCATTCTCTTTTCCAGCTCTGTGAATTTCATTAATGAAGGGACCTCAGAAGAGTGAGATCAGAAGCATGTAATGTGTATCTTCTTGTGTTTGGCTTATTTTATTTAGCACTGTTTCTTCAAGGGCCATCTATGTTGTAGTGTGTTCCACAATTTCCTTCCTTCTTAAGGCTGAATGACAGCCCATTAATTATCATTATATATCTGTCTGTCTGTCTGTCTCTAACATTTCTTTATCTATTCAAGAGTTGGTCATCATAAGTTATGTCCTTATAAGTATGAATGAACATATATATGTTAGAATCCCTGCTTCTGACTCTTCAGGGGGTTTTATTGAGAAACCAAATTGCTGGATCAAATGGTAATTATATATACAATAATATGAAATTTTGTTATGTTATCTAGGCTGACCCCAAAATAACTGACTTAAATGAGTCCACTGATTCAGATGGGGTGACTGAGACTAGCACCTTTGTGTTTGGTCCCTATTTTTAATTCTTTAAGAAATGACTGTTTTCCCTAGTGGCTGAACCATTCTACAATACTCATAATAGTGTACAAGAATTCTCTTTTCTCCACATTCTCACCAACATTTGCTATTATCCATTTTGTTTTGTTTTGATTTTAGAACCACCCTAAGGAATGTGAGGCCTATTTAAACTTTCTATGTATATCTCTTAATTGCCCCACTAAGCTGTCGACTTTATAAAGGTACCTCACCTCCAACCCTAGGACCAATCAGTCAAGGAAGAACAGTGTGAGCTGGGGAAGCAACTGGGGCTCACACAGAGCAAGAGAGCCACCATCTGGGACTAACAGGAACCAGACAGCAGGCTGATAGCTCCACTATCTGATCCATTCCTGAAACAGCAATCATCCTAAATTCAGATAGCTTTGGGGGTCACAATCGCATTTACCATCTTGTAGATAGGGGTCACGTTATTAATTCTGTTTGTTAGGGACCATTTTATTTATTTTAAAAGGTGTGTGTGTGTGTGTGTGTGTGTGTGTGTGTGTGTGTGTGTGTGTGTGTGTGTGTGTGTGTGTAGATGCATGTGGAAGTCAGAGGACAACTTTCAAGAGTCAGTTTTCTCTTTTCTTCAAGTTCCCCTGTTTTGGAAAATAGGGCAAAAATTAATAAACGGGACCTCCTGAAACTGAGAAGCTTCTGTAAGACAAAGAACACAGTCAATAAGACAAAACAGCAGCCAACTATATGGGAAAAGATCTTCAACAACCCCACATTGGACAGAGAACTGATCACCAAAATATATAAAGAACTCAAGAAACTAGACATAAAAATACCAAGTAATCCAGTTAAAAAATGGGGTAGAGATCTAAACAGAGAATTCTCAACAGAAGAATCTCAAATGGCCGAAATACAGTTTAAGGAATTGTTCAACATCCTTAGTCATCACGGAAATGCAAATCAAAACGATTCTGAGATACCATCTTACACCTGTCAGAATGGCTAAAATTAAAAGCACTGATGACAGCTTATGCTGGAAAGGATGCGGGATAAGGGAAACACTCCACTATTGCTTGTGGGAGTGCAAACTTGTACAGCCACTTTGGAAATCAATATGGCAGTTTCTTAGAAAATTACGAATCAACCTACCTCAAGACCCAGCAATGCTGCTCTTGAGCATATACTCAAAGGATGCTCAATCATACTACAAGGACATTTGCTCAACTATGCTCATAGCAGCATTATTCATAATAGCCACATCCTGGAAACAACCTAGCTACCCCCAACTAAGAATGGATAAAGAAAATATGGTACATTTTTATGACGGAGTATTACTCAGCAGTAAAAAACAATAACATCTTGAAATTTACAGGCAAATGGATGGAAGTAGAAAAAAACATCTTGAGTGAGGTTACCCAGGCTGAAAGTATATATACTCACTCATAAGTGGATATTAGATAACTAAGCTACAATCCACAGCCCCAGAGAAGCTAGGTGAAAAGGAGGACCCTAAAAGGGATGTGCAAGAGGGCCCCAGGGAGGGGAAATAGTTAAGATCTCCTGGTTAAAACTTGGAGGAGGCTAGAAGGGAGGGAATGGGGGATGGAAACATGAGGGATTGAGATGGCCAAGTTGGGGGAGGGACAGAGAGGGAGAGCAATGAAAGAGACATCTTGATAGAGGGAGCCATTATGGGGTTATAGAAAAACCTGGTGTTAAGGAAACTCTTAGGAATCCACAAGGAAGACCTCAGATAAGACTAGCAATAACGGAGAGGATCCTTGACCTGGCCTTCCCCTGTAATAAGATTAATGACCACCTTAACTTCCATCATAGAACCTATATCAAGTAACTGATGGAAGCAGATGCAGTGACCCACAGTCAAGCACTGCACTGAGCTCCTGGAGTTCAGTTGGAGAGAGAGAAGAGAGATCATATGAGCAAGGGGTGGGGGGAGGTCAAGATCATGATGAGGAAAAACACAGAGACAGCTGATCCGAGCTAGTGGTAGCTCATGGACTCTGGACTGACACCTGAGGAACCTGCATGGGAATGAACTAGGCCCTCTGAATGTGGGTGATGGTTGTGTGGCTTGATCTGTTGGGGGAGGGGCTGGCAGTGGGACCAGGACTTATCCTGGTGCATGAACTGGCTTTTTGGAGCCCATTCATCATGGTGAGGTACCATGTCCAGACTGATTCAGAGGGCAGGGGCTTGGTCCTGCCTCAGTTTTGTATCTCAGACTTTGGTGACTCCCCCAAGGGAGACTTTATTCCCTCTGAGGAGTGGATGTGGGATGTGATGGAGGGAGGTGGGGAGGCGGGAGAAGGGGAGAGAGAGGGAACTGTGGTAGGAATGTAAAATGAAAGAAACTAAATTAAATAAAAAATTATCTTAAAATGGGGCTTTAAGTAATTTTCTAATAGAATGAATTTCATATTTTAAAAGAATTAATTTCCAAAATCCATCCTAGTGTTACTCACATCTTCTTTTTTCACAGTCTCTCTTCTTTGAAGGATTTTGCAGAGCTTAGGTTAGAGAAAAAGCACTTGATTAGGCCATTGTGTTGGGAAAAAAAGAAGCCACATTTTCTTTCTGAGTTTATCACAGTGCAGAGTCTGACCCTCTCTCATACAGGTTCAGAAGCATGCTTTTGTCAGTCTGTGGAGAATAAAGACATAACCATGCTAACATGGCCTTCCAGAAGGCCAATAGTCTGTCTGCCACAAGAACTGCAGAGGATCAGGATGCTAGCACCCTGAAATCAACACCAGCATAGTGTTTCTTGGTGATGTCCTGGGGGTCCTTCTAACAAGAGACCACAACCTGGGAGTTTTCAAACAGCAGAAACAGGTTGAGTGTGGTGACTTATGCTTTTACTCCCAGCACTAAGGAGACTGAAGCAGGAGGACGGGGGAAGGTTTGAATGAGTACATGGTGAGTTCCAGATGGGCCTGGGTTACAGGGTGAGACTCTATTTCAAAGAAAAGAGACAACTAGGGGAGGTGAGATCACGCAGTGGGTAAAAGCACTTGTCTTCTAAGCCTGAAGATCCCAGTTCAATCTCCACAAACCAAGGCAGAAGGAGAGAACTGACCCCTGAAGGAAAACTGTCCTCTGACATCTGACTTCCTTACACACAGCATGGTATGCATACACCCACACTATCACACATCACACATATATACAGATAGAACACACACACACACAAATAATAACAAAAACAAATAACAAGCGAACATAAATAAATGTATGAATAAAACCAAAACAAACGCTCTCATAGTTTTAGAGGCCAGAAGTCTAAACTAAGATGCCAGCAGAGCCACACACCCTCTGATACATGCAAGGGACAAGAGCCCTTTGCCACCCCTGCCTTCTGGTGTTGGTGATCTTTTGTGTTCTTGGCTTGCAGTTGCATCTTTCCCCTGTGTGTCTATCCTCCTCACCATGTCTCCAAAGTGCCTAATTACCTTCTAAGATGACCCGGATGAGAAAACTCACTTAAGTATACATATGCTCATTGTTTTCATCGCTTTAAAGGTGTTCTATGTTAACTTCCGGTTTGCATGGTTTCTCATGTATAATCTGCTGTCATTCCTTCTCTGGCCGTTGGTTCTTTATGTGATATTTTTCTTCTTGTAAACTTTAATATTTCTTCCTTACACTGTGAATGAAGTGTATTGGTGGTGTTGTCTTCATCTTTCTTGAACTTTTGTGGATCTGTGAACTTAAAGTTTCCATCAAATTTGAAAAGTTTTGTCTATTGTTTCTTTATGTTTTCTGTCTTCCCCATCCTTCTTTTTTTTCCATACATTGTTTTGTTTTATTTTTTCCATTCAAGAACATAATTAAAGAAATAAATTTTTTTTTCCTTTCTTCCCCTTCTCCCGGTCCCCTCCCACTACCCCCCCACCCCTCCTCCCTCCCCCTTCTTCCTTGAAAGAGGGCATGGTGCCCTGCCCTGTTGGAAGTCCAAGGCCCACCCCCATCCCTC
>PVIU01025643.1:0-23368 GCA_004026605.1 Ondatra zibethicus
TCCTTTTATAGAAAACTTTATTTTACATAAAAATTAAGGAGCACACATGATTAATTGTATTGTCTTTAGTAATAAATTCTTTGAGATATGAAATGATTGAGCACATCTACTTAGCTATACTGAAGCATGCTTGCTTCAGCCATACTCAGTTTTTACATATACTATAAATCACTGAAATAGATACAAAATCACATTTTAGCAGGGTAAAAAATTCAATCCTAGTAACTATTTACAAGTCATTTTCTAATGTAAAGTTTGGAAGACTGAACATGTAATTCTTGATAAAAATTTTTATGCAGCAAATTAATTTTATTCTTGGATATGAATGTGGTTTACTTCATATATACAATTTTCGCAGAGTCCCTATTATGAAACACAATTATCATCACATGAACTATATTCCATAGGTACAATTTTACATTTGAATTCAGATTAGTCAAGTTATTCACATTATAGTTATCAAGAACCTGACCTTCGGCTTCAAAATTATATCTTTTCAGGAATTTATAACAAATTAATATGACCTGAAACAAGGGTAATAATTTGAGGATAAGGAAGTCAAAGTTGTTCAGGCGGTGGTGGCAAACACCTTTAATCCCAGCACTCAAGAGGCAGAGGCCAGCCTGGCCTACAAGAGCTAGCTCCAGGAATGCTCCAAAGCTACAGAGAAACCCTGTCTCAGGTGAAAAAAAAAAAAAAGAAAAAGAAAAAACAACAACAACAAAAGTCAAACTTGACCATCAGTGGAGGTTCCATGAAAGTTCTGTTGCCTTAGTCAGTTTAGTATCATCTACAAACCCCTTCCTTCTCTCTCTCTCTCTCTCTCTCTCTCTCTCTCTCTCTCTCTCTCTCTCCCTTCCCTCTCTTTGTGTGTGTGTGTAGCATGTTTATATTGTCAGTGGCCCCTGACCAGCCCAAATCTTTAAAATTAATATGTCCAATGTAGTCAGGATTTCTGAAATGATTTTTAAATTTATTCTTTGAAAATGTCATAGGCATATACATTGCAACTTAATCTTATCCACCTCCAAGTCCTCCCTCAAGCTGTCGCTGGCCTTCTCCACAATAGCTCCTGTCCAGTTTCCTGTTGCTTTTTATTTTTTTTTAATTTATCTACACGATTTTAATAAGCCACCACAGAGGAAGAGTTCCTTATTCAGACATCATCAGAGAAGCTTCCTTCTGCAGCAGATGGGAACATATATAGGCAACCAAGCCAGACATTATTCAGAGAAAGGAGAGAGAGAGAACTTGGAACGCTGAGACCTAAAAAGGGGCTCCCCATTACAGCCCTCCCCTCAGAACTGAGAGAACCCCTTGGAATAGGAGGAATAAAGAGTTTTAGAGCCAGAGGGGATGATGGACACCAAGTAAACAAGGCCCATTAAATCAACATGAGCAAAGCTCGTATGAAGTAACAGAGACTGTGAAGCATGCAAAGGGCCTGCCTGGGTCTCCACCAGGTCCTCTGCACTTTAACTTCCTGTTTAGTGATTTTTATAGGATTCTTGAGTGTGGGAACAAGTGAGTTTTTCGTTCTTGTGCCTTCTCTTGAGCTCTCTTCCTTCTGTTGGTTTATCTTTTCCGAGGTTGAAGTGATCATTTGTTCTTTATCTTATTTTATCTCACTTCATCATATTTTTGAAAAATTGACGAATGAGTGGAAATCTAACTACTATAGTAATGGTTAGGAGCTGAACTGTCCTTTATATGTGCTGGGAGAGGGAAATCGGGTATCACCAAAGGAGTGAGAGTGGGTACAGTGGGTATACCAACCACGCTCGGCAGATCTCATGTTCAGGAGTAGTTGATCAAACTGTAATGAACTCCACACATTTCAGAGTGTCCGCATGTCTTTATTTGGTTTAGTCATGTTCTTGGTTTTGTGTTTGTTTGTTTGTTCTGTTTTTTGGGGTGGTACTTTATTTTGTTTTGTTTTCTTCATTTTGAGGGTTTTTGTCATTATATTGCTGTCTTTGTTTTGTTTTGTTTTTAAGAAAGAGCTTAAAGTTGGATCAGTGGGTAGGGTAGAGAATCTGGGAGAAGTTGGTGAAGGAAAAGAATATGATCAAAATATATTTAAATTTAAAAATTGTTTGTTTTAATAATAAAAAATAAAATAAATGTATTTATTTATCTTTTTTGAAATTTCAATTAGTACTGTCCATAAGTTCAAGAATATGGTGTTACCTGCTAGGATGTATACAACATTTCAGTAGCTACCCATGCCTGCCAAAGACTCTCACTTCCTTAGCAAATGCAAGTAGATCTACTAGGGGTGGGCCCTCTGGAGCCCCTCCCCACTCTATACTGAAAGAAATGATCTTATTAGGAACATAACATCTTCACTTATTTTTTGAGGAAATTAGTTTTCTCTATTTTCAAAAATATCTGAATATATTATTGTAAGGATGCAAAAACACCTATTAACTGATGAATGTTTAAATGACTTTGTAGTCATTTAAAATTTGACTAGCAACTGCTTCAAGTACAGTATAATAAAGAGAAATATTTTCTTGCCAAAATGCTAATTTACTTCTCCCAGAAATTCACTACATGAGGAGTATAATTGAAGAGGTATCATTTCAAAGGAGAAAAAAATAAAATATCTGTCTGCTACTGCTTGCTTCTCAGTTAGAAGGTCTGGTACCAAACACACACAACAGGTAATAATAACCATATCTGAAAATGTTTCATCATTTGAAAATATATTAATGTTAATCTCCATGGGAGTTAGTTTTCAAAACGGATATTAGACTTAAACTTTTCTGGGCTTGCTAACTCCTTTTGCTTTTGAGACCTAAGGAGAAAAAATGAAAAGGGGCAGATATAATGCAACAGGATAGAGGTCAGAAGAGCAGCCTGAAGGACCATTTATCCCTGAATATGTTGGCACACGTAAATATGAATTCTACATTCCCAAGATTCTAATATCTTAAAATAGATCAGAAGTTCAAGTTGTTCTTTGATACTCCCCTAGTTTTGAATAATTAATGAGTCAATAAAATGTATCAGGATCAGAAATAGCTTTAGTTTATATTTTAACAAAGGCAGGCATGGGGTAGAGTTCCTATAATCTCAGCATTCAAGAGGCAGAAGCAGAAAGATCCCTATGAGTTCAAGGCCAGTCTGGTCCACATAGCAAGCTCCAAACCAGTTAGGGATATACACAGTGAGACCTGTCCCAAAATAAATAAATAAATAAAATTAATAGCATAGACTTAGCTGAAATTTTTAAAATTTTGTGAAATGTTTTCTATTTTTATCTTTAAATCAAAGACATTTTGAATTAGAGGGTTAACCAGTTCTTACCATGTTTCCTTTGTTTTCCCTATACTTCTAACTGCCTTACTAGTAACTGTCCAAACTTGATTTTCAAAGAATGAGATTGCAAGATGTGCAAGTAATTTTTCAATCATTAATAAATTTATCTACTTAAATATACTAAGATACCGGTAGATTTATATGTGTTTGTGTGAATATGTATAAGCATTCGCCTTTGTCCTCCCCAAGGACTGCCTCATTACCACACATTAATAGAGGTGCTTATAAATACTAGCTGAGTACAATGTTTCTGTTTATACTTTACACAAAAGAGAGCAAAACACTTTGACCTTATAAAAGCCATGTTTTTTCAATGTCCATTTTGTTTAGCAAGAAGTCCCTTTGACTTCTCTGGGCACTACAGTGTTATTGCTGTTAAAGTTATCTTCCCAGCTTGAGTGCATTCATAATCCTATTTATTTCATGTGCAAATGCTTTTATTGACATCCCCATTTCCTGTGATTTGAAATAAAACACAGTATTTTATCCTCTGTTTCCTACCATCATACATTATACAGTGTAACACGGAAAAGAATCTCACATAATTGGAAAGTAGTCCTGAAAAGTTGGCATTTTTCTTACATTGTTTCCAGGAGGCAATATCATGGATCTGTTCACTTTCTAACTGTGGTCACTTACAAAGTTGGAGATAACTCAAAATGGACTTCATTTTATGTTTAAACATATAAAATTTTGATCAAGACAATATAGTTCTTATATATTATTTTCACTATGTAGCATAGATATTGTATAATATTTTCACAATGTAGCATAGAGGACATGAAGAAAGATATGCCAGGCTTACAGAATTCTGTCAAGTAAATATGTCCATATCAATCCCATCATTACAAATCTATTTGAGGCAAAGTGGTATGAAATAAGTTAATGTGATGAAATTTATATTACAATATTATGCTATACCATAGCATAGAACCAGTACAAGACAACATTTTTCATGTTTTGGATAGATATCAAATCTTTTCATCACCTGTTTGTTTTCTATGCAGTGATATACTATGACAAAAATTGACTTTGCAACTGTAAGCAATGTTAGCTGAGTATAAACTTGGATAAATGAATAATGAGAGAAAAAATGCAGCATATTTATATGGGTCCAATGCATAATGGATATTTTTAGTAGAAGAGGAATTAGTAAAGGTTTTCTTTGCGATATGACTTCTCTTCATAAGGTGTACAAAGCATAGACCATTGACCAATGTATGTATATGACCAATATGGTGACATTACAGTATGGCTAGTGAGTTTCATTTGTAAAACTAATAATAATAATGATGATGATGATGATAGTGGTGGCAACCTTTCATCTCAGTGCTCAGGAGAGAAAGCCAAGCAGATCTTGTGAGTTCAAGGTCCTCCTGGTATGCAGAGCAAGTTTCAGGCCGACCAAGGCTATACAAAGAAAGCCTGCCTCAAAAAACAAAAAAAGAGCAAAAGGAGACATATGGATCTATAGCTGAGTGAGATAGTATTTAGCAATCATGATGCCCTGGACAATACCAACACAAACAAGAAAATAGGAAGCAGACACTATGTTGCAATTTAGACTCACTATGATATGACCATTTAAGACAAGGGAAGTTGGAACAATGATTTACACTTCATTTAATCAGGAAAATTATACAAGTGGTTATTGCAGTAAGACTTGAGGGCAAAGCAGGGGCTTGATGGCTTTTGTTTGGGAAAGCTTAAGTTTCAAGAGAATTGTTTGGGAGAAATATGTACTCCTCTGAAATCTAAATATGATAGAGCAGAACAGGGGGCATACAAAGTGAAGACATTATCATATAAATGATAAGTTAAGAGTAGAAACATCAAAATTACCTAAATGAGAGAGATGGGTTCTGTTACATATAGTTAGGCACATAGTTATAGCTAGCATGTAAGAAACTCTGGGAAAAAGGCAACAATGGAAATATCCATGGCATCCATGATTCCGATTTCAATTATATTATCAGTAAATAAAGTGACAAACAATAAAACTGAAGAAGAACCCCGTACAGAGAGGGGGGTCTCTTTGTATTGGGCACAAAGCACCCACAACACCTGTTTTCAAAGAGAGATCCTTCAGTAAACTGAAAAGAAAAGTTAAGGTGGTTGCTTTCTGACTCAAGCAGGAAACCTCAGCAAATGACATTGTAGGAGTAATTTTTTTAAGAAGAGAAAAAAGGGGAAGTATAGGTTAGAATGCACTAGGATGCAGTGATATATTTTAATTAGGCATATAAATTAGGTGAACCGAACAGGGCTTTTGGTTGCTGGCCATTAATTCTTTGATAGCTGGACCTTGGTAGTCAAGCTCAGGAGGAGGAAGTGGCCAAATAACGGAAAAGACCTTGGTGGCTAGTTTACGGATGTAATTTAATGGTTTTGGGGAAGGCAGAGGGAAGGAGGAAGGGCAAGGCCTGCTAGAGCCACAGGCTAGAGTGAGTTAGTGTCCATTTAAAGACCATATAGGATAAGCCATCCCTTGTCATTAATACTCTATACTTGGCCATGCGCTATACAAGCCATTGGGCCACCAGCAAGTGTTTTATGTGTTTTATGAAATGTCTGTGCACAGGGCTTTGACTATGAGAGCAAAGAAGTAATGGTCTAGAGTGGTATAGAATTGTCTGCAATGTCACAGATGAAAACTCCATTGGGAATCCTGTCTTCTATGATGAATAAAGAGTGCACAGTCTCATCCTTTATACACAGTTTTGTTTTCTGTGGTTTCAGTCACCTATAGAGAACAGTGGTATAACATTCTAAATAGAAAATTTCAGCCGTAAACAATTTGTAGTTGTGAAAATACTAGCTATACTCAGTGAGGCAATGAAATGATGCTCTGTCTAGAATACTCACCATGACACTCCCTGTGTATCAGTCACTCTGAAGGCTACCAGATTGGAAATATTGGAATTAAAGAACCTATTTCTAGTGACCCCTACAGAGTAGCTTAACCAGTCTGCCTGTATCTTTCACTTTATTTCTTCTCACAGACACATGTTCTCATTTATTACAAATAAAAGAGTTTGTAGGGATGGGGAGATGGCTCTGTTGGTAAAATACCTGCTCCTAAAACAGAAGGACCTGAGCCTGCATTCTCAGTGCCAATTAAGAAGCTGGGCATGGTGATGCATAGATTTTTCACCTCAAGCTAGGGCGGTGAGGACAGGTAGATGCTTGGAGTTCATTGGACAGTCATCATTTCTCAATCAGGAAATATTGTCTTTAAAAGGAGGTAATGATCCACCAAAAAGACAGAAGTCAATTCCTCCAAGCACCCAGATAATTCATGATCAAAGTGCTTGACAAATATTCTGAAGATATGAGTTGATTCCTAAGGCCCTGCATAGTAGAAAGAACCCACTCTCATAAGTTGTCCTCTGCCTTCAAATGTGCACCTTGGCAAACACATGCCTACACATATTAAACACACACACACACACACACATACACACATACACATACATACCCAAATAAACATGTACATACCTCAGACTTACATACGTACATGCACACAAATGGTATCATAATACATTAAGATTTTTTTAAGGACAAACTATATTCACATTATAATTGTTACAATATTGCTCTATTTGTCAGTTACTACTGGTGAACACTTATTCAGATAGGCTATAATTAAAATTTATCATAAGATGTATGAATAAATAAAAACATTTTCTGTAAAGGATTATAAGCATCGGAAGTTTCAGTTACCTACTGGGGTTTTGTAATACAAGCCTCATGGATAATATAAAATTAGCATGTTCCATGTAGAAAGTGCACTTGTTGATATTAGGACAAGTGAACAAATGATTTGTATTATGCTTGCACGGTATGTCCCAGAGCAGTGAAACATCAATAGGAGAAGAAAGATGGAGTTAGGTTATATCACCACAACCAGACACTTTTAAAAGCCTTAAGTTTAACCCAAAAGTTATGGATTAAAATATCCTATATTTTTTTGGTGCTCTATAATTTTATAATAATATAAATAGTGATTTCTCTAAATATTTCCTTTCAAACAACTACATATAACTTTCATCATCTTCTGCTAATGACCCTAATATGCCTCATGGTGTGGGATGTCCTTCTGTATATGTGTTGCTTTTATCGGCTAATGAATAAAGCTGTTTTGGCCAATGGCTTAGCAGAGCAAAGCCAGGTGGGAAATCTGTACAGAGATATATAAAGAGAGTAGGTGGAGTCAAAGAGACTCCATGTAGCTGCTGAAGGAGAAAGATGTCATCGGAGCCTTTTGGGTAAGCCACAGCCTTGTGGCAATACACAGATTGATAGAAATTGGTTAATTTAAGATATAAGAGCTAGGTAGGACTATACCTAAGCTACTGGCCAAACAGTGTTGTAAATGTTGTAATTAATACAGTTTCTGTGGTGATTATTCGGGTCTGAGCCTGGAAACAAAGAGATTTCCGGTTATTGTCTATATCCTGGCCGGGGTGACATAAGCTCACCCCTGTGTGGATAGAATGATCCACACTGAGGGACACAAACCAATTAGACCCTCCACGGAGATGCTTTTCTGAAACCAAAGGTTAGCACTTTCTCACTTTCTCTCCACATTTTAAAAATTCTACACAGTTGGGTTTCTCTTTCTTGAGCTGAAAACACTGTGACATACCGATCTGGCCAGATAAATCTAACACAGCAGAGTTGGTGGCTTGCACTTATCCCAAGACAATTTCTTCATTAAACACAGTAGCATTCCAGGTGGCTTTCTTATCATTAGGTGGCATTTGAAGTCTCACACTGCTGTAGCTTTAGCTCCAGAATTTTATTTTACTTTTTCTCTGAGAGGATTTTTTTTTTTAGCTAGATTATGACTATGGATAAGGTTCAAACTATTAGAGAAACAAAGTTCCTGAGGGAAAGCATGCTTCTCATTGTTCTTCATTATTTACATAGTCGCTTGTATATTTCTGACTACTTAGCCTAATTTACATTTTAATGAACTGCCTTACTGTACTTAGCAAATGCTTAGTAGGTCAATACTCCAGGCCCCATTTTAGGAATCAGAAAAGAGAAATTATCAGACTGATAGCAAATAAGCACTTCTGCAAAAATTACTAGTCAGAAAAACCTTTGGATTTCAAACAGAAGTTCGGCACCATTCCTCATTTCTTTTTATTGTTAATTTTTAGTGTATTTCTTCAAATCAGATTGCATCACTGTGTTTGGCTAAATTAATTATCCTAAAGTGAAACACTATATCACTCAAGTAAACTCTCAAAACAAAGCAAAACAAAACAGAACAGAGGGCTGAGGAGATGGGTCCTTGCGTGAAGTACTTGCTGTGGAATCAGGAAGGGTCTTTAGGTACCCAACACCCACATATATAGTGAGAACAAAACAGAAACAATATACCTTGCATATTCTTGTTTCTGCTTATAGTTGAGGCAGTTAGAAATAAATTCCAGTTTGTCCAATGCAAGTTAAGGTTTTGTTTTTTAAAGAATAATCATCCTTTTGCCCTGTGTTAAGTCCTTGCAAGTTAAGGTTTCTATTTCTTAGATAAGATGTGAACTGTTTTTCAGTCTACCCTAAACTTGCAACCAAAACCACATGATGCACATCCTTATCCTTGTTTCTTCCCTTTCATTGATTCTTCCTAACAACGTAACAAGTAACAGCCAACTCAAACAAACATGGAATCTCTTCATCTTTCCTCTAAAAAAGAACTCAATGGGCCAACAGGATCTACCCTCTAAAATTTCAGCCTAGGGAGAGGCAACCAGAATGTCCTGTCCTGGGTGCATCCCAAAATATAGTTTCCTTTAATTGGATCATTGGGGATATGATCGATCTCCTTGCAATTCTCTTTAACAATACGTGCCAAGCAGGTATGGTGACCCACTTATGATGTCATATATGATAGGCAGAGACAGCAGAATCCCCAGAGCAGCCTAGCAAGCTAAACGAACTGAATCAGCAAGCTCTAGGTTCAAGTCAGAGACTGCTTTCAATGAATAAGATGGAAATCAAGTGATGGAGAACTCAGCATCAACCTCTGTCCTTCACGCTCATGTACTTATATGTGTATACCAGGTAACCACATACACACACATGCAAGTCCATATATACACATTAAAGCATGTCATATACATCATCTGAGAAAAACTGAAGGCAAATTAAATATATAATAATTAAAAGACAAACAAACAAAAAACAAAGAAACAAAAAAAAAAGCTTTTTCCAGAGCTGACACTGTTATTGTCACCACGATCAGGGCTCTCTGGAAATCTATTAGTAAAGGCCTTTGTTCTAACCTGAGTAAAGGTCTAAAATTCCCAACTACACAAAAGACAAAAGAGTTAGATAGGTCAATGACACATCAAGGGCCCCATTTTTGAACAAATACAGAAATCAGGAGAGTCTCTTATCTGAGAATGCCACTGAGGAGGATCCATGTTTTATAAACAGAGACTTAACAAAGTATTTCCCTAGAGCCAGTGCACACTGGCCAAATGCCAACCTGGATCAAGGGGGCTATGCTCCATCCTAAGCTGACAGCAGAATTTAGCAGTGTTATCCACATGCTATTGATTCCGTGGAAGCCATGAAGGTGGAGCCTAAGTTGCGGTGTAGATCGCAGAATGCTAGAGATGTCGAGAGCTGGAGCATTTTCTGCGGACAACTGCAGCCACTGAGTAGAGCCTGCTTAATAGTAGAGAGGTTATGCACACTGCAGACAACAGAACTGCAAGCAGTGCAGGGGCTACCTAAGTCCTAAGAAGCCTAGACAGTTCCATCATGATCCCCTGATATAAGGCATGGAGCTTTACGACGTGCTGTTTGCATTAGAGGTTTCAGTTTTGGTTTTGCTCAGTCTTTCCTGTGATACATTTGAAAAACATAACATGCTTTGTACTTCATAGGCACTTGTCACTAAGACATTGCCTTAAATTTCTGATGAAACCTAGAATTGCAGCTCTAAAAATGTGTTCAAACTGTAAAAACTGTGTTATTATATGTGAAAAACAGTTAAGATGGTAGCTATCAAACACGGTACATCCATGTCCAATAATTGACTGGTCTCAAGCAATAATGCCACTTCTAGAGAAATCACTTAACTTTATTATTTTTAGTCTTAGTCAACTTTTAGAGCTCACTCTTTCTAAATATACAAATCCACATCAGTATCTTTTGGTTGTTTAGTCAATGGACACTATTTTGATATTCTCTCCCTTAGGTAACTTACAATTATGACTGAGTTCCCTCAAATGTCCAACAAAACAAAATGTGTTCGAAGACAGGCTCCTTAAAGAGGTAATTATGATTAAATGATGTGTGTAGGATTAGCACTAAGCCACTATGACTGAAGCCTTTATAAGAAGTAGATAGCTGCCTTGCATAGACACAGGGATGGAAAACGATCAGAAGACCACAGATTAGACCAAAGCCAAAGGCCTCTCAAGAAGTTGACTTAGTCAAGAAAATACTCTCTTACTTCTACACTCAAGAACAGTAGAAAGCAAGTGCTGCTGCAGAAGCATGCTATGGTGATTTGCAATCCCCATAAATGCATTACAAGTTCTAGGTCAATCCCCCCTCCTCTGGAAAAAATAGAACTTTTGGAAAGACTTCCGTTCTTTATGAGCAGAAAACCAGACACTCCAGTCATCCACTTCTCCCTTAAGCCTCACATGTTTCACATTGGTAACCTTTAAATGGGCATATTTTCACCCTTGGTGCGGGACAATTGTCTATATTCTGTCAATTATGTTTTAAATAAATGCTGATTGGCCAGTAGCCAGGCAGGAACTATAGTCAGGACAACCAGACAGGAAGTAGAGGCTGGTCAATGAGAACAGGAAACTTCTGGGAAGAAGGAAGACCATTCCTCCCCAATCCCATCCAGACACCAAAGAAGCAAGATGTGACTACGCTGCTGAAAAAGGTACGGAGCCATGTGGCTTACAGAGATAAGAATAATGGGTTAATATAAGTTATAAGAGTTAATAAGAAGCCTGAGCTAATGGGCCAATCAGTTTATCATTAATATATAGACCTCTGTGTGATTTCTTTGGGGCTAAATAACTACGGGAACTGGGCAGGACAGAAACCTCAGAGAACACACCCTCACAGTTCTGTTGAGTGCAGTTAATAAGTCAGGGTTTAAATATCAACATACTTATTTTTATTAAATAAATACCAAATTTCTAGCCACCATATGCATATTTGGCCTTTGATACATGTACAACATATGTGTATACACATATAAATAATTTAACATTTTAAATGATGTTAGATTACTTGGGGTGGTAATATTTTCTAGAAGAGCCATAGGCAGTCTAATAAAAACTCATGCTAGGCATGGTATAGTTTTCAAGTTGTTGGTCCTGGAAGCCCAAACAACGTAGGCTATTGCTATTGTCTTTAGTTGTCTTCCAGAACTTGAAGGTATCATTGAAGACTCTTTGGACACTGGACTTGGAGAAATGAAACTGGAACTGACTAGGAAGCCTCCTCATTCAGGATCAGCTTCTCGTGGTATATGTAGGTGCTCTGCAAACTTCCGAAGAAGAAAAGTAATTGACAGTCTTACTAACTCTGTGAAAGACAACAATGACCAGCATGGCACGTTATCCCAAAGGGTGTGATAGTTGTACTTACATATTAGCATACCAAGAGCTCTCTTATTAGATGTAAGGCCCACTCAGTAGGAGAATAAATGGTGAGGCCATAAATCCTGGAGAAGAGCCAATAGTAATTTCTGACTACTTGCTAAGTACTTATCGAAATAGTCACACAAAGTATAACCTACATCCCTCATCAAAGAAGCTTCTTTTCACAAGCAGACACTAACTCATAAATCTACAACTGGTAAAAATGCAGAAGAGAACTGACCATATGGTAACAATCTATATACCTAAGGATCAGGGAACATCGGGGAAAGGAAGTGGAAAGATTGTGACAGCCAGAAGATCCAATGTCTTCTGAAAGATACATATGACTTGTAAACTGCACCTGTGGCATTTGAACAATATTGTCACCTAAATATGACATACACAGTGACAATGCCACTGAATGTCCCAACATAGGTGGGAAAATTCAGAAAGGCCCCACTCCTTGATGAAGAGCTACAGTGCAATTAATGGCGGCTGAGTGATAGAGAATAACTCTTCTCTAGAAACAAGTCCTTGATAGGTTATCTAATTTCACATCAAACCTAAATACATTTATGCAAAGCAACCAAAAATGGAATCAGAGAATGGATCTAAACAAGCTAAGCATGCTAGTTGTTAATCTAAAATTGTGATTGGCTGAAAAACATGCTCAATCAATAATAATCCGAGTCTTCTAAGTATGCAATGAAACAATAACTATACTCTAATTAAAATGCCCATCATGTGCCCAGTGGAATAAAAAACAAAGGCTTATTTGTAAGATTTGACCCATCATTCCAAATAAAATACATTTGGCTTCTCAGCTTAGTCCTAGTGAATCATTCATTGCGACAGGTTCACCAGCTTGTCAGACTACTTAGAGCTGTGGAGGGTAATATCCAGACTGTTACATTTGTGTGATTCTAAAGTAAATATTGGAACTTGGCCTCTGTCAGCATAATCATCTGTATTAAACGATTACATGATACTGCCATGTGCTATGGCTTGATCAAGATTTCATTTAAGCTCTCCCTGTGTGTGTTTTGAGAAAAGATAAATTTTTATAAACTCTACCAATATTGCAGGGACCAATCCATTCAGCAATACTTGAGATTGATAAAATTACAATATGTAAGGATATAAGGATTTCAAAGTACATTTGCTTCTTCATATATTCTAAGTCAAGTAATAATTTTATTCATAATTGTTGATTACAGAAAAAGTGAATGACTTTCAAGATAGTATGAGAAGAAAGAGAGTCTTCAGTGGGATCCTCCAGAGGTAATAAGGACATGAAAATTTACTCGTGTTTCATTGAATAATTTCTCAATTTGTCAATAAGTTAAGAAGGGAAGTGGTAGCACAAACTAAAGAAAATGCCAAAGGAACATGAATTTAAGGCAAAGCCCCAGGGAACAGCATTAGTTTGATCCTATAGTGACATCAGAAATGTAAGTTTAACCTTGAGTTATTCCTATATAAAGTGAAATGTGGAACAGTTACTTGTACCTGATGATAGATAGGGGAGGGGATGCAGTAGACTGGTAGGGATTGCAGAAGGGCAATGAGAACTTCATGCCGCACCATAATTACAGAAGGAATTGATGCTAAGATATCTCATAGTACTCAACCTTACCTTAAACTAACACTCAGAGTAGGTGAGAGCACATTCTCTGGAATAAATTTGGATTTGCTTATGTATATGAGCGTGTGTACCTTTGTATGTGTGTCTTGTGTATGTATGTGTGTGAGTGTGTTTGTGTGTATATGTATGTGAGTTTGTATGTATGTATGTACATGTGTCTTTCTGTGTACATGTGTATGTCTATACTCATGTGGATGTATTCGTCTTTGTGTAAGTGTGTGTATGTATAAATATATGTATATATTTGTGTCTATGTGTTTATGTATTTGTGCGTGTCTGTTGCTGTGTGTTTGTGTCTGTGTGTATGTATAAGCATAGGTGTCTACTTCCACACATGTATGACTACTGTCAACAAGCACATAGATCCTTTCTTAGCCCATTCAATTTTACTTTCTTATTTATAAACAAAACATTATTCATTCATTCAATAAGCATTCTTGAGCAGTTATTCTGAATGCATATCTCTTACATAAGAGACCTAGGTATGCTGAAATGGCAGTCCTGGGCCACAGAGACACACGGCCTATCTCCATGAATGTGCACTATTTAATCAAAATAGGTGAAACAGTATATTGATATCAATTAATGAAGTTCAGTTCTGAGAAACATAAATACTGAGTAAAATCTGCCTTGAAATTTGAGGACTTTCAGAAAAAAATTAAAAATAAATCAATACTAAATTTTCAAAACTCAAGTGTTTCAGGTTCTATGGCAGTCTCTTTTATATACGACTAAATAAAAATAACTAATATTTCCTTGAGTCCAAGTAAGAGGCCATCTCAAGTTGAAAAGAGTTCCATTTCTCACAATAATCATCTGGTGGCACTGCAGATAGAGGAAGAGAGCTCGAGGGTTCTACTGATTTGTAGGGGTGATACTGTGTCCACAAGGAGAAGAAAGACCATCATGAGATGGACGGATGTGCCTTGAATTCCAATTTGCTCTATGTCATAATGTTGTTTCCATCATGCTGAGCCTCCCTTTGAAAGTGAGGTGGCAAAACACAATGAAATAAACCCTTTACAATTGGAAGGGTAAAATCATAATGCTTGAGTCTTATGAAAAAGTTTGCACTGTCTATATTTATATAATCTACTTTGTAAAAGTGTCTCGATTCAAGTACATTAATTCTCCAGCCTCTGAATTCCAGAAGCCAACAAAATGTTCCATGGATGCATAACAAGTGTGATGACTGAGAAAATGAATAAAAATCCCAGGGCATAGTGACTGAGCAAGGGATTTAAACTGATCGCCAAGAGGTTTTTTCCCTCTGTGATTCTACAATGCTGTAGTAAAGAATAAAAAGTAAGCAGAATGAACCAGAAGGAGGATTAATTGCTTTTTAAGTTCCTGTAACCAGACAAAGAAAAGTAAAGAAAAAAAATGTATTTGTCTCCAAGGAGTCCATCTCTGGGATTTTCTCTGTCTCCCAATTTGAGGGGAATTCTAGTTTTACCCTGTTGTGAGCCCTTGTTCTGAATTCCACCCCCCACAAAGTCTCCTGAATACGAACTGCTTTCAGCTAACACAAATATAATATTGGAGACATTGATACATATATTAACTTTCCTTAAAACACAGATGAATGGTGTAGCAAGATTATCTTTAAAGTTATCATTCTTTCTAGTTTTCTGAGAATCTTTCTAACAAAAGAAAATTATATAATTTAATTCAACTTTTCACATATACGGGGCCTCTTGTGCAGTCCTGAAAGCCGTTTTCCTATTGTTTGCCTAAGTACTTCCAGCTATGAGGATTCCAGTGCCAAATGTTTGTGCGACTTGACTTCATTAAGTGTGAGGATGTCTGCCAGAAAGACATGTTTAACGGGGCCTTGAGCACCAGCCTCAGTATGCCCTCAGGGCTCAGAATAGGATGTCCAGGACAAGCGAGAATGTGAGAGTAAAAATTCAACTCCAATACATTACCTCTGCATGTTCTTTATGTTTTAGTTTTGCGAGGGGAAAAAGTGAAATGAAGGGGCCCAGAGAGGAAGAAGAAGGGGATGAATACGGAGAAGAAAGGACAGTAAGGGGAAAAGTAGAAAAGAAGTAGCGAGGAAAAGAAGAAGGAAGAGAAGAAGAAGGGGTGATTTCCATGAGGTTTCTAGTTTTTAGAGCCATAGTTAGAAATTTTCATAGTCAAGGACAATGATAATATGCATACCAAAATCACATAAAAGGTAAAACCTGACAAAGCAGTACTCCAGAGCAGGTGGCCCGACCCAGGAAAGAGTCAGCATTCAAGGGGAAGTACCTGACATCCCAAACCATTAAATAAAGCTACTAAACATCCCTGAATCGTGGATTCACCAATCCTATCATCCAATCTCCCTCATGATAACTAGATTAGCAAATGGGACATGCTGCCTTCCTGCACAGTGCCTGTCTTTTATAGAAATTTCCATGTGGTCTCTTAGCAGATAATTTTGTGGGATTGACTCTGTAAATTTGACTATAATAACAAAGAGTGAATGGTATCACTCTAAGGCCTCATGGTGTGGGGGAATGGAGTAAGGTCATTCCATTGCCCATGCAGAAGTTACACTGCCGAGGTGTTTTGGCAATGAATCCCAATTTGAAGGGAGAATCAAGGCTTCTCAAGATTTTTACAGACTTGACAGTGACTTTTCCAAGAGACAAGTGCTCCTGCAGCTCTGCAAAATGGATTGCCCCATAAGTTGTACACTTGCAGGTCTGCCTTCATGAATCTGTCAGCTGTGCATTTACTGAACAGCCTTGTGGGCTCCAACACATGTTCTTGCCACCTCTACTCTATAAAGGAGCACAGCCGTGTTCATGCTGCAGAGACCACCTCCTCATGAATGAACAGACCTGTGTTTTTCCCTCTCTTTCTTCTTCATTAGGGAAATGTTTTCAGCTCTGAATTCTTAAATCTCTAATATGTTTTATATGCCCTCTGAACATAGTCACAATGTCACTCTATGTTAATTTGCTGTAAAAAATGGAGTAAAATAGTCTGAGCAGTGAAAACAATGGCAAGCTGTTCAGACATATGAGAGTATGTGTAAACAGCATGTCACAGTTTAGAAGCATGCGTACATGTGATATATTTTATGTAAACTTCAGTAATTGTGCAAATGATAGTTTGAACTTTAAGCTGTTACAGCTGTTCAATAGAATCTTGTTGACTCAGTCAGTTGAAAGCTAACATTAAATCATGTCAAATCTTGATGGCAATAGCTACCCAAATTGAGCTCTTTATGCTTACGGCGTCTACAAATTCAGTAATGTTCCACTTAATCCCTATGTCAACACTTGAACAAAAAATATTCCCCAGAATTTTGTCAGTGGTAAAAATTGGGGCAATTTTAGGTCAGGTCACATTGAGATTGGCATCTGAAGTAACAGCCCTCTTTTCTTCACAGCTAAGAATAACTCCAACAGTCACAGAACACTGTCACCTATTTGCACGGAAAAATATCATCCATGTGTGGGATTTGCCACGAGTTCTACTCAAATAAAAATACACAAAGATTTAAAATGTTAACCTACCTCTTAGATAGACGATGATTTGGTATTTTTATGAGTTTTGTTTATATCTTGCAAGTGCTGTGATGCTTTTGGGAACCAGAAGCATCCACTTAGGATGTCAGGAGGGCCATGTGTTCAGAAGTGTCTACTTAATAACCTTGTCAAGATGTGCCTGTTGGCTGAATATGTGCCCATTCAATTGCTGCCTTGCTTGTGAAGAGTGTTGCTCAGCCTTGGTCCTCTGAAGACAAATTTGCTCACCATAATTTTAGAAAGATAATTGCAGTTATTCTGAGACTGCATGGAATACCATGAGAGATTTTTATTCTTATAGTACAATAAGAATCCCAACAATAATTTCACATGAAACACATATAGTCTAACTGATAATGTTCATATTTAACATTCATCGACTCCTAAACTGTGTTAATTGCTTTACATGTCTGATTTCCTTGATCTTCAGAAAAGCACCGCAAGGCACATTTGTTTTCATGGTCTTGTTTACAAATGAACAACTCAAGAATGCAAAAGTGAGGCCCACATCAAAGGCATGTGTGTAAAAGTGAGCCCTGCACCAAAGGCATGTATGTAATCGTGAGCCCTGAATCAAGGGTGTGGATGGAAAGCCCAGAATTCAGCCTGTTCTGAAGACTATAATCACAGCAGTGTAAGGGGTACATTTCCAGAAACAACTGACTTTAGTACATGGATGTGGTGATGTTACGCAGATACTGGAAATCACTTTTCTAGGCATGTAGAGCAGTGTGTGTTCCCAGCAGGGACTTACATAATTGCCCGCAGCTGCCCCGTGTTTGTTAGCATGTTCCACTGGGCTTGGTTTTGCTTTAATTGGTATTTTATTCCACACTTGACTTAAGGTGCTTGTAATATTCTTAAAAATGTTTTGTCTTAATTTTTGTGTGAATTGTTAACCATCACTTTTCTCTTTTACAGCTTTTCGTTTTAGTACATGCACAATATTTTCACACACACACATATGTTGACACACAGTGAATTGTCAATCACTGTCAAACAACTTAACACATCCACTTTTCCTTTGCAATTTTTCTGCAAAGAACTTTTTCTTTTTTAATCATTGGCAATCTTTATGTTAATATGTACTGCAAATATTTTTTCATTTTTATGTTTATGTTTCACTATATGAAAAGTACCTTTGACAAAATATTTAAAGTGTTTTTAGAAATCAAACCTATGTACATGTTCTGAGCAGCTTGACTGTTGACATAATGGTGTTGCCCACTTCAAAGTCATCAAAGCCAATTATTACTCACTAGTTCTAGCATTGTACTTTTACTGTAACTCTTATAGGTTTTCAATTCAATCGATGAAGCAGAATATTGAGAATTCATGCTCATAATCCAGATTCTTAGGCTTAAACCTTAAACAGCAGGTGACTTTGACCAAGGTACTTAATACTGTTTTTTCAGTTGTTTAGGTTAAAGTCAGCAAAGATAAACATACCTTTGTCATCATTAATAGTCAAATACCAAATTTAATTGTATATGAGTATGTATGCTGTTTTTATTGAACTTAAAAATATGAATACTCTTCCAAAATGGAGACACATTTATCTTCTGATTGATTGTCTTTTTCATAATGCCATCCCTGATGACTTTTATTTTTTTATTCTGAAATCCCACTGGTGTGCTGATCTCTTTCCAGCATTTGTTACATTTCTGCTTCTAATTCTTCCATTAATGATTTATGTTTTAAAGCACAAGGGACCTGAGATGTGGAGAAGTGACACAAACAGAGCTGGCGGGCTGTAAATGAATCTGCTGACTTAATAACAGAACTCTGAAAACAAGTCACACGTTTTAATGATATGCACAGTGAGCCTTTCTCCCTGACCCTCATCACTCAAACACTTTCTTTTACAATGCTTAAAGTACAGGAGTGTGGGTCAGAATATATTCTCTATTTCAACAAATTATTTCTGTGACATACAAGTAACTGCTTTTTAGACTACATCTCTACTGATCTGCGATACCCAAAGGTAGAACTTGTACCTCCATTATGTTTTGATTCATGATGTTTAACATTGCCCTACATGTACGTGAACTCACTACATGTTTATTGTGTTGAAAATCACTTCATGTTTAAAATGATGCATGATTAGATCTGTGCACTCCTGTGATCTTTGCACATTTGAGACACGAGCATCAGGGCCAGGCCATCCAGAGCAAGGCCAAAGCCTGGATAGCTATGTGAGAACCTTTCTTGAAACCACAAACGTTTACAAAAAAGCAGTCATGTTGAATCTTATGCCTGCACTTGCTTCAACTAAGCCCCTCTTCACTTTTTCACTTCCATGTTAAGTCATTTCTCCCACTAAAACCTTATCTTGCTAATTAAAATTACAAGATTTTTTTTTTCCTGGTCCTTATTCATTATAGCTCTTCTCATCAAAACTTCACGAAGCTCTTCTTGAATGCTTGGGGAACGTTGATTCTCCTTTATCCTGAACCAGCAGTAGAAAATGTTTAATTTCGACCTTCAAACAATCTTTCACTTGACCTAAGTTAAACCCTGTGTTTCATAAGGAGGAACCAGATGCTGACGAAGTTAGAAAGATCTTCCTGGAGTGTCCCTAATGACCGTCTCTCACATTTTAGTTATCAAGTTTGAATCTCTCTTAATTCTGTGCTGATGGGACTCAACGATCCCCTGGAGTTAGGATTTGCCATACATTCAGCACTTTGTTGAACAATTTTTATTGAATGCCTCTCTGGACTGAGCACTATTCCTAGATATGCAAAACTACAACTGATTTATAGCATTGCTCAGATATGTGCATTTTCTGTGCATAAAGGCAGCAGCTATATCATTTTTAAATAGTAGTTAGAGAGTAATTAGAATCACAACAACTCAGAAATTGAAATAAGAACACGCAAATAAACACCTCCTTTAGTCAAATCTGGGAGGGCGAAAGAGTTCCTTAGGTCAATGGCATGCCATCAAAATTCCAAGAATGCATTTAAGTTATGCCACAAAGAAGGAAGATTCTTCATATGGAAAAATCCTGGCCTCCAAGATACTGAGCATAAAGCAGGTTTGACTTTACAGAAAGTAAGAAAACCCTTCTCTTCCTAGAGAGGCTAATGGGGAGACAGCTGCTGATGTCCATAAAGAGATGCCTGCATTAAAAGGAATAGTGCAAAGTTATCATCTACATCCATCCCTGACAATTTCATATCTTACCTGATACCAAAGAAACTATTAGGGGAGTTGTTTCAAGGTAGTTGTATGCCTTCCTATATATTTTGATTTGTACAAATACAGAAGCTAAGAAAATTGGAAAGTGTAAACAATGTTGTAGGGCTAGTGAATGAAGGTGGCAGTTAGACTGGGGAATAGCTGTGGGCAAAGAGACCTAGGTGTGAGGAGTATGTACTGCAATATATACCAGCTTGAGAATTATTTATAGGAGCATATTCTGGACTTTCTAGAATTTCTATTAGGATGAAAGAGGATCACCTTTATAATCTTCATACAACCAATAAATCAGGATTATTGAAGATTCACACTTAAGCTTATCCATTTTGGACAGCTTGTGAGAATTCCAAGTAAACATACTGTGCAGAAGATGACAGCATAGTCAGTTCTCTCAGAATGGTTAGCATAAAACATAAACATGCTATAGAACTGAACAAAATCACTAGTTAGATAGCATCAGGAATTAGCCTTTTGGATTCACTTTGAGACAGACTGAACTTTAAAAAAAAATTACAACCAGCAAAATACACAGTGCAGGAAGCACAGCAGAACATAAAACTTAAATGCATGTCCTGCAACTCAAGAACATTTAGCATACCTGACAATGTTGAGACTCATAGAACTTTCTCAGATAATAGGCAATAAACGACTGGTGATTTTCATGAGAACAGCTCCTATAGGCTCATATATTTGAATGCTTGGTTCCCAGTTGGTGGCACTATTTGGGAAGGATTTTGAGGTGTGGCTTAGTTGGAGAAAGTGTGCTACTGGCATGGGCTTTGAAGTTCCAAAAGTCCAAACCATTTCTAGTATCTCTACTCTTTTTGCTTCATAATCGCTGTCTCAACATATAAGCTCCCAGCTTCTGCTCTAGCACCATGCATGCCTGCCTGATGTCATAGTTTCTGCTATGACAGTCATGGACTCATCCTTTTAAACTACATACAAGCCCCACATTAAATTTTTCCTTTTATAATTGGCCTTGGTTTTGGTGTCTCTTCATAGCAACATAACAGTAACAGTAATAATAAGACAAAACCTCCCAACCCTACCTTGAATACTGCCCAACAAGTCAATTAAGAGAGACATGCAAATAAATATTGAATTTAATCTTGTGAACATCAGTAATGAACTAATGAGACTGGTTGTTTTTTCTTCTTTACTTATTTAATTACATAACATTTTTGTAGATAGAAGTTTCTGTCCCTCACAGCCCCACAGCCATTTAGTCCCAATTAGATGCACAGAGACTTATATTAATTATAAACTGTTTGGTCTGTTAGCTCAGGCTTATTACTAATTAGCTCTTACAGCTTAAATTAACCCATAATTCTTATCTATATTTAGTTGAATGGCTTGGTACCCTTTCTCAGTAAGATATTCTCATCCTGCTTCTTCTGCTTCTGAATTACAGCTGCATATCTGCCTTTCCTCTACCCAGAATTCTTCTAGTCTGGTTGCCCCGCCTATATTTCCTGTCTGGCTACTGGCCAATCAGTGTTTTATTAAATCAATTGTGTAACAAATCCCTACAGTGTACAAGAGCATTATTCCATAGCACATTATTCATTTGTTTTACATAACAATTATTGCTTCCCCTTCCTTCCTCTCCTCCAAGTGTCCCTGACCCCATGCTTCCCATCTACCCCATCCCCTCCCACTCTTCCTCCATCTCCAATCTCTATTCAGATAGGGGCAGGCCCTCCATGGGCTTGAGCAAGCATGGCACATAAAGTTAAGGCAAGACAGAGTTCCTCCCCTTGCATAAATGCTGGACAACATTATCCAGCATGGGAATGGGTTCCCAAAAACTAGTTACATGCCAGTGATAGATCCTGACCTCATAGTTAGGAGCCTTACAAAGAGAACAAGCTATACAACTGTCACAATCAAGCAAAGACCCTAGCTCAACCCCATGCAGGTTCCCTAACATCTGTTCCAGAGTCCATGAGCTCCCATGAGCTCAGGTCAGCTATCTCGATGAATTCCTCCCTCATGACCTTGCTTGTACAATCCCTGTTCCCTTTCTTCAGCAAGACTCCCAGAGCTCAGCCCAGTGTTTAGCTGTGTGTCTCTGCATCTGCTTCCATCAGTTACTGGATAGAGTATCTCTGAGGACAATTAGGGTAATCATCAATCCGCTTACAATGAATAACCTGTTCAGATACTCTTTCCACTATTGGTAGCAATCTTGTTTGGGTTATCCTTGAGGATTCCTAGGGGGTTCCCTGGGGCCAGGTTTCTCCCTAATCCCAAAAGGCCTAAATAACATGTCATCTCTATTGTTACCATTACCCTCTATTGCCTCCAACCCAACACCAGGCTGTCCACCCTGTTTCCTCAAGATCCCATCTCCCCATCCCCTATACTCACCCACAGTTTTCTCAAGAGACTGGTTTCTATAATGGCAATGGGAAAGTATTGAAAATTACGTCAAATTATAATGTTTTAATAGTGAAGGAGCTACAGTTTATAAGAACGAGGCTAAAATCAATATTTACAATACATAAATAAATATGTAGCAATAGTCTTTCTAATTTTCACCTTTCTGTCATACAAAATTTGCAAAATTTAGGATTATGGCATTTTTATCCAAATACCCTAATCTAAGCTATGCCTTAACTTCAGTTGCTCTTGAAATAAAACTATGGTGGCCTTGGGGTTTTACATAAGAACTGGTCACCAGTGCCCACGTGCTGCAGGCTACTTATAAATGGGACCTCCTGAAACTGAGAAGCTTCTGTAAAGCAAAAGACACAGTCATTAAGACAAAAAGGCAACCTACTGAATGGGAGAAGATCTTCACTGACCCCACATCAGACAAAGGTCTGATCTCCAAAATCTACAAAGAACTCAAGAAACTAGACATTAAAATTCTAAATACCCCAATTAAAAAATGGGGTAAGGATCTGAATAGAGAATTCTCAACAGAGGATGTTCGAATGGCCAAAAGATACTTAAGGTCATGTTCAACTTCCTTAGCAATCAGGGAAATGCAGATCAAAACAACTTTGAGATACCATCTTACACCTGTC